>JAJOZX010012270.1:0-108829 GCA_023014485.1 Bathynomus jamesi
ATTCAGTTAATCTAATCGGGCATTCAGTTGACCTAATCGGGCATCATTACTATTATATTAAAATTTAGAAAAAACTTTTACGTTTCTGAACCGATTTCGACCAAACTTCGTATGGTGGATGGGGGTGATGAGTAATGAACGAAAATATATGTCTGACCCCCTCCCACCACCACCAATTACTGGGCCCGAGGGCCCCCAGCACCGCGATAAAACTATAGAAAAGAACGCAGCAATGAAAATCTTGAGCTTCACATTGTGTCAATATTTGTGAAGCTTAAGATTTTCATGACTATAGTTTTATTGACCAAATAATTGAACCCCAGTAATTAGGGGCCTGCGACCACCCAATTACTGTCGGTTCAATTATTTGGTCAATAAAACTATAGAAAAGAACGCAGTCATGAAAATCTTGAGCTTCACATCCGAGTTCATCGTATCAAGATTTGTGAAGTTTTAGATTTTCATGGCTGCGTTCTTTTCTGTAATTTTATTGACCGAATAATTGGTTCGCCAGTAATTGGAGGGCCACAGGCACCCCAATTACTGAGGCCCAAGGTGAGAGAATGGGAACGATATCCAGATAAAGGGCTATTGATGTTCAAAATAAAATACGCCGTGGCCCACAATTCGGTTTGGGTCGAAGGCCCAAGCACCGCAGATCTAGCAAAATCGGCGCTACGCGCCGATCTTTTGCTAGTAAGAAGCTATAGAATAAAGAGTACAAAATGTACCTACGCTCTATGTGATGTTATCTCAGCTCACGATACTTTCGACGGAAGAATCCTGTCCAAATGATTTCCTGCTGTTTATGATAAAGGAATATCATGGCAACCAACATCAAATCTAAACCCCTCTGACTTTTATCTGTGGGAGACCAACAAAAACGAACCTGCTTGTTTAAAATTTACTCTCTTCAGTTTTGTAGTCCTGCGTCGGAAACGTTGATCTTGAATTTGTCTCCGAGATGCGTCCATCTCCATAAACTGAACCAAAAAACCAGAGAGACCCTGTACTGTATATACTGTAAAAGAAACGGTGTGAGCAAGGCTAAACGATTACACTCAACCCACCCGTGCTAACTCGAGCCATGTATACCCGAAAGAAGGGACTGCCAAGCTTCTAAGAAGGCGGAGTAGATGCGGCGTTATACAGGCTTACTAATTAAATGCGCGGATTCAAAAGAGTGCCGCTGAGGGAGTTGAGGATTATCCCTATCATAACTAACTTAAGTTACTATGAAGCTTAATTACGTCGTCGTTCAAGGCAAAAGAGAAACAGTTAAATAATTACTAATAATTTATCTGGTACATCCTGTTAACTATAATACAAACAAGTTAACAAATCATATACACTATTTCCTAATAAACAAACCTAAGCTAAAGTAAAGGTTACAGTATTTGTATTACTAGGGATGTATGCCTGTAATTACTGCACCTGGTAATGCATTAGGCTCAATGACGGCAAACCAAAGCCCATATACAGCGTCACCAGGCGAAGCCAAGCTCCAGTTCCGCAACAAAAAAGCTTAAAACATTAAAAATCATCCTCATTAACTTCTGTACAAACTTACAAACTCAAAGTTAATAATTAATTAAACAAGAATTTACAAAAACTACTTCATTAATACCAATTAATCAAATGGTCAATTCGAGTTAAATTTAATAAACGAAGAAATTTGACAATTATAACTTATTAATAAACATTCTTTTAAAATATAAATGATAAAGAAACCTTAATAGTACTCAGTTGATTAATAAAGGACGCCATTAACAAACAAGTATTTAAATCAAAGTAATTAACAATTATATCTATAGATGAACTATTAAACCTCGAACGCTAATATTAGGTTTAGCTTTCCAGAGATAGTTTCTCACCTCTTTAAAAGAGACCTTTCACTGAAATAGAATAACACCGAGATTCCCTTAACCAGAAATCTGTTAACCACAGGATTTTCGTATTCTGAGTTGAATCAAGTTTCTTAAATTTGTCAGATTATGGGTTCAAACTTAAAGAACCTTACAAATGCTTTCGCTTACAAAACAGATGATGAGATAAACCCACTTAAGAGTTATCCGCACTTAACTTATTCCTTTTAGGTTACCTTAGGCGTTCGGGTGGTTGGTTGTTTCGCATTTGTATTAGTGGTACTTTATCCTGTTACAATATACTGTACAACAATAAAATATATGAGTTTCAGTATGTAGGAACTATATTTATAAAATCTCCAGACATTATTGTTCAAATTTTAACCAGCAATAAAGCGATACAATTAAGAAGGAAAAACATAATTAAAAACCAAACATAATGCTTCCTCTAACTTGAGATAGTGAAACAACTCACTCCTAACCAGCAAAAGCGATCACGCGACGCATCAAGAGGGTGGCTATAAAAAAACTCAGGAAATTGCAGACTCATACCAACGTTAAAGAGTGCGCTACTATTGGTTACTAATTAAATTTTAAACTGTAATTGCAATGAATACTCCGAATAGAAGTTAGAAAATTAAATACGTTTGCATAAAAATCATTCATTATAATGACGTTTAATTGAAAATATCGAAATATCAAAATAACCGTCATTCCGACTTATACAAAAAAATTCCACAACTTAGAAATAAATCTACGAAATAGACCGCACAAATAGACCGTACATCGTTTATTGCTATGAAATCGAAATTTACTGTAGGTTAAATTTTTATACTAAAAATAGTATATAAAATAAAATATTAGTAAAAGTAATGCAAATTTGAAATGGAATAAACTAAAAAAGATCATCTAACAAGAGGTGAGGACTTTTATAGGCCTATGCAAGAGGCTGAAACATACGTACGTGGCCATAGGCCTAACTGTATTGTATATAAAAAATAAATAAATCGTAAAAGTTAAACGTACGAAACCATGCTTTAAAAAACAATTTAACTTTATAATCATTCTGAAATCGTTCTTTATACGATACAGGGTGGGCCATAAATCGCTTCACCGAAGCGAGTTTCGTTAAACTCACTTCGGTAAAGCGATTTATGGCCCACCCTGTATGTATATTTATAATATAATTTACAAATACACACAAAAACAAACAATTACAAAAATTAAAAATAAAGTGCATGAAGTTCGACTTAAATCTGGGAAAAGGAAAAAGTAAGTTAAATAAAAAATATATCAAGAGGCTAACTGTCACGGTGTGCAAAGTCTACTTAACTTAAAAACTTATATTTCATTTTGTTTAATATTACATTTATAAAACGTGTGTATACGGTACACGTCGTTTATAAATTTATAAAACATCTTAATGTATAAAACAAAATTTTTCTTTCCCCCTTTTTGAATTTTGTTACCGAGATAACGTTTTTAAAGAGACCTTCATTATATAAACGTACAATATGCGGTTACCAAAACTACTTTCCCTGTAATAATTTTTCATCTAAATTACCTCCAAAAAAGGATATATGATATAAACATGACCCATTCAAAGTATACGGTAGAGGAAGACAATAATAACAGAAAAATGAACGGCATTTCATTTTAAGGAAAACACTTATAATAAATCGTAATCTATGACTGTCAGGTGCCACCGTTCGTAGCTTAGTGGATAACATCGTTTCCCTTTAAGGCTTAAGCAAAGTGAAGACACTGAAGTCGGGGGTTCGAAACCCGATGATGCTGGTAATAATAATAATATAGGAATTGGAGCAATGGGCCGCGCTAAATGGCCTGAGCGCTGTGCCAATTTCTGGCCCAACTGAATAATTATTATATAGGTAGATACGTTTGAATTACTTTCAATTACATTGTAAGTCACAAGAACATAGCCTATCAGTACAACGGCCGGTGAAAATCTGCCTTATGGGTGCCTGAAATCTCTTTCAGAAGCCCTGTTTCAAAACACTTTTTGCTAATTGGTCATTTTTGAAAACAACTCTCTCTCTCTCTCAGTTGCGTATACAACACTGTAGTCAGGCTTTATAGTATACAATTTTTTTAATAATCAATTCAGATATAGTTTAAAGTCTTACTGAAAATTTATATAGTGAATCATCTAAACCAGGAGTGGCCAACTTTTTCCAGGTGAAGATCTACTTTACAATTTGCTTTTCATGCAAGTAATCTACCACTCTTTTGAAACCTTCTGTAAACCTTATTTTATATTTTTAACAAGGTTAATTTTTTATTAAAATATTTTTTATTTATTTATTTAGAACACAAAAGTAAAGTAGAACATGATGATAAAAAGGCAACAAGAATAGTTTATAATTTAAAAAAAAACAAAAATACAAAATACTTGCGGTTCGATTTTCTCTGAGGCTGTGCATTTTCTTCAATACTTTACTTGCACAAGAAATTTAGCGCATGCTCTGTTTTTGCACTTATCGTTCACTTGATGCGATATAGTAATTTGATATTTTTAAGTTAGACGATTAATAATTCTTGTGGAATATTTTTTCTACATGCTTTTAACGTTGAAGGAGAACATCAAACTTTGTCAATGTCAAACTATTTTATTATTTCCCCAAACTTTAATTTTATGTTTTTTTTTATTTTTAATCAGTTAGAGAAAAAAATCTGACTTTTTGGAGACTCGAAAAAACTTAAATGCTAACCAACAGGTTCCGGTCAAGAAGTTCATGCCTATCACAACTAACGGAACACTACGGGGCTCCAATAAACCTTTGACCCCCAGCCCATGGCCTAAACCATTAGAGGTACAGTAAAACTAAACATACCTTACAAAAGAGAATTTAATCCTGCATTTAATGAGAAACAATGAAAACTTGGTGTTCCCGCCATTGGCTTCCAAGACAGCCTGAATTCGCTTTCGATAGCTTGCCAAAAGTGACGTGAATAGATCTTGATCGTTACGCAAATTTGCTAAAACAGTTTCAATGTGTTGCGTCATTGTATCCTTCGAAAATCGATTTGCTGCAGGTTCTTGAAACAAGAGACATTCAACCCTATCCTTTATAACTGATCCAATGTGTTCACAGACGTACAGGTCAGGAGAATTTCCTGACCATTCTTCATTTCCAAAGAAATCGATCTCATGGTTCTGCAACAACTGTTGAGTGGCTAATGCCTTAAAGCAGGGGGCCTTATCGTGCAGAAGTGTGACCTGATCGACATCCATAACATTGTTTGGGTTTCTTAAAAAAGGAATGACATGCTGGGATAGAATACTATTACGGAAATACTGTTCATCCCAACTCTGACCATTTGGCTTCAGCACCCACATGAGCTTCTTTGCAGTGAACAAAATAAACACACCAACACAGTCTGGACTTTTTAATAATTCGCGATAATGTTCATTGTTATCGATTTCATCTGGTGTTGTGGCCCACACTCGATCATTTTCGTAGTTAGGCCACGTGTTACGCAAACAAAAAAATTCATCGGAGACAGCTAAATGCATGAAATCATCCACATCCCAATCTTCAAGATAATGGGCAAACCACATTCTGTCATCGATGTTAAGTTCAGTTTTTCTTGGCTTTGGAAGTTCATGCCAAGGCTTTAAACCTTGCTTATGACGGTACAGTCGAATGATCTCACCACTAACGATCTTTCCTCTCAACACTTCGATTTCTCTAGAAAGTTTAGCACAGCTGTTTTTCCACTTACGCGTATCACTTTCAATGATGTCTTTTGTTTCCTGAGAGAGTGGCAAATTTGGGCGCCCAGATTTGGTTGTATCCATTTCACATTCATCCAAAGTTTTATTCCAATTTCTTTTGACGAAGTCCTCACTTCTTCGCAACGTTTTGGCAACCCATGAACGTGTTATAAAGGTGGCTCCAGCATCACGAGCTTCCCGAAATATTATTGCTCGTATGCGATCTATCACACGTTGCCTCTCCGAATCACCAATTAATTGAGAAGCCATTATATTATCACTTTATCAGCTAGAGTAATTTTAACACCTGCAATAAATAAAGAATTTTATATATTTTTATAATCACTAAAAACTATTTCGATATAAGTAAACATGTAAGCTGCAAATGTGGGGGCTAAGGTTTTTTGGAACCCCTTATAACGTTATTGATGCATTCGAAAACGATGAAAACTATGATGTGATATACACAGACTTTGCCAAGGTGTTCGACAAGTGTAACCATGGAATCACAGCACATAAACTGAAATAATAGAAAATGGGTATATAATTTCCTTAGTGAGCGGCAGCAAGTCGTTACAGTTCAAGGCATATCTTCATCAGTTGTCAGAAGTCCTTAGCTCAGTACCACAAGGAACAGCATTAGCTCCATTGCTCTTCATAATCATACTAATTGATATAGATGAGGAAGTTACCAGTGACAGCACAGTAACATCCTTTGCCGATGAAACAAAAATTAGTAGAAAAATAAAAAACCCAGAGGATATAGGATCTCTACAAACAGTTATGAACAGAATCTACAATTGGTCTAAAGGCCATAATATGAAATTTAACACTAAGAAATTTCAACTATTAAGGTACGGAAGAAGAGAGGACCTAAAATCCATGGAATACTATACCCCAAATGGACAGGAAATTCAGAGAAACTCTAAAGCAGGACTTTCCAGCCGAAGATCGCGAAGATCATATTTGGAATCGCGAACTGACCTGATAATTTTATATTCATTTCTCTTCCTACAGCCGTCTGACAACACATTTATCAATCATGAATGTCGTTACATATAACAGCTGAAATCCGGGCCCTTCCCGCGCATAATAAGCGCTGTATATATATATATATATATATATATATATAATATAGTAAAATAACTTTTAGGGAGTTTATCGAACTTCGGCCAGTGTTTGGGGTCGTAAATTGTGTGAACATGATTTTTGGGGTCGCACATGATAAAGTTTGGGAAGCCCTGCTCTAAAGCAAACGATTTAGGAGTTATAATGACTGATGACGTGAAATTTGGAACACAAAATAAGATAACAGTAAAGAGAAAAAAAGAATAACTGGACAGATACTAAGAACCTTCAAAAGAAGGGATAGAAATATAATGATTCCTCTTTTGAAAACTCTGATCATACCTACAGTAAGTTGGAGTATTGCTTGGTCTTAACACTCCCATATAAAAAAGAAAACATTAGTCAACTAGAAGGGATTCAGAGAAGCTTCACAGCCAAGGTCAATGGATGCAAAGAAGTAAATTACTGGGAAAGGTTACGTGAATTAAATTTATATTCTCTGGAAATAATAAGAGAGAGATACACCATTATTTATACATGGAAAATAATGGAAGAACTAGTCCCTAAACTTACTTTGAACTCTATAACCACTCAAACAACAGTGGAAAGTAAGAAAGGAAGAGTGTGTTGTGTTCCTAAATTAAATGATAGACAGGGAACATCCTCCATCCTGAATGAAAATAATTTTGTTGTGAGAGGACCAAGACTGTTCAACCAGCTGCCCAAGGAACTAAGAAACACGCGTCTTGTAGGGGTGGATATCTTCAAAAGAACACTAGACCCCTGACTCAGAACAATTCCAGATGAGCCTGGAGTACATGGCTATGTGAAGTGGAGAGCGCAATAAACCAGGCCAACTCAAGAGGAGGGTCAACAAGCCTGACCTCGTGAAATGAGGAATCATCGCACGGAACATCTGAAAGGTTGAAAATTGATGAGGTATCTAAAAATATTCCGCAATCGACTGGTAGGACACCCATGATAGAAACTGTGGAAGTAGTAATGGACCGTCTTTATTATTTGTTTCGATGGGATTGTTTAACCTCTGTCGCAACATCTAAGATAATATGACGCAAGGGACCTACAGCTTTACGTGGGATCTGAACCACAGATCGCTACCTAATCTGGACGCGGAGGATGGTCTCCCATACAATTACTTTCCAAACTTTAAGTCACTTAACTTCGCTGATCGACGGGAAGCTGTGTTACGACATTGGCCACAACGTAGCCCACCCTCTTTTTTACATATATCACATACATCACAACCTACTGAAAGCCTGGTGTATATGAACTTGCGTTTGGTGTGAATCTGATCGGAAATTATTTCACTGTTGAAATAACATCTAAAGAGTAGAAACGTAAATTCTGAAAAACACAAAAATTACTAATAATGATGATTTAGATATTAAAAAAATTTTATTAGTCTCCAAAAAAGAGCAAAATATCCAAAGAAAAATAAATTTTACCAATTAGAATTTTTTATGCTTTTTAGGAATTTGTTTCTAAGGGAACATTTTACCAAAACTGCCCCTTTAAATATTTTCCCAGTATATTTATCTTTTTCTTAACTCTAAAGGGGAGGATGGTGTAAGATGACGAATGGTGTAGTTTACAGTGCTAGGTGGCAGCATTGCTCGGCGTTATTACCTGTTTGGAATAAACACGAGGTAGGAAAGCAAACGTACGTCTTTAACGGCTGCCAACGACTACTCAACGGGAGAGGTGAGTTACTTTTTGTCTGTATCTTAGAATTCTCTTTGTTATGCCAGCGATTTTGTGTTTTATTTTTAAGTCGATTACTAATGGGAAGCTTTTCGCGCCATAGCAATGTTACTTAATAGTTTATTCTTAATAAGGACTAGCCAGAGGTATCTCGAGAATACATTTATAATAACTAAAACAGCTTCTAAAAGGTTAGGTGTGTTGTGCCTGCTCCGCATTTTTTTCATCTCCACTCAGTCGCTGTCTCTGTACAGAGGTCTTGTCCGCTCCTGTATGGAGTGCATTTTTCATGCGTGGGGTGGCTAAACCTACACACCTCTGCTTCACCGGGTGGACTCAAAGGTTTTACGTCTCATCAATTCCCTGCCTTTTACTGATTGTTTTCAATTTACTGATTGTTTTCAATCTCTCTCTCTTCACCGCAATGTTGACTCACTCTCTCTTTACTATCGCAATGATAACGGACACTGCTCTTCTGAACTCTCTAACTGCATGCCTCTTCCTTTAACGAGACCACGCAGTATCAGACTTTCGGTGCATTCTAATTCCTTTCCTGTTCAACTCTCTAATGCGAGGGTTAATCATTGTTTTCATTCCTTCATTTACTCAACCGGTCAACTCTGGAACAATCTTCATCAGTCCATCTTTTCCCCTGTCTATGACCTCCAATCTTTCAAATGCAGAGTGTCCAGTCATCTCGAAAACTCTGAACCTTGATTTTAGCTCTTCTTTCCTCTATACCTTCAGCATTAAATAACCTGCTCAAAGATGATAATCTAGGATGTATAAAAATCTTATTTTCTTTACACATTCCTAAGGGCGGATACACTGAATTATGTCGGCCCAATTCCTGAGAATTACTTTAATTATGACAAGATAAAACTACAAGAAGAATAACAATTTTATTATGTTTTTGTTCAAGATTTCAAGACTCTCCTGTATGAAATTCAAATTCAAGATTCAAGAAGCTTTGATCAGAAAAAATACGAGTTGTATGTTTTACATTTTCAAAGACAGAAATAGCTATTTTTCTATACAAACAATTAAGTACAGTATGTGATAGGCAGATAATATATTTAAAGTATTCTTTTCGAAATACTGTATACCTCTAGAAAGCATGAAAGCTATTCATGTAGAATCGATGGACTTCCCCTTCATTTATTACGCAAGGGAAGTGAAATACTACTACTACTACTACTACTAATACTACTACTAATACTACTAATACTACTACTAATAATAATAATCATATTATTATTATTATTATTATTATTATTATTATTAATATTAGTATTATTATTACGAGTATTAAAATTTGCATGAATAACTGGCATATTGTTTGACAAAATTGGATTAATTTCGTATATGTATGAAACTATTTTATCAAATAAAAATTGTCCTCGGTATAATTAGAAAATAAATTGAATTAAAAAAATTATAAATTCAGGTAGTTCAGATCAGTTGTGATGTGGAAACCTTATTTTAAATAGTTAATTAAAATATGAATGCTTAATTAACTATAGCAATAATGCCGGAAGTGTACAGGTAAATCAGTAGGAGTTTATGAAGTGCTTCTTTATTGATTTGCGAATCACATTTAATAATGAAATTGTCTGGCACTTCCCACTTCCAGGTATTTCATTCCAAACATTTGCCCCTTTAAGGTTTGTGTATAAAATCGCTGGAGGGCTTGCGTTATAACGATAACATGTTTGATACGAGATGATTGTTCTTTGAATGGTCGAGGAATGTATCTTTTATTGATAACTTTGTACATATTGACAGCAACACTGAGTTTGTAGGAGTCAGTTAGTTTAAGAAAAGTGTAACTGTCCGTTATCTTTGTTTCATAGGGTTTCTAGGCAAAGGATAATTTCTGTTTTACATACTTCTTTAAACTATCCCATGTTGCAATGCCATACAGTGAGTGTAGATGAATAAATGCGTAATAACAGGGTAAGGATTGCGTTTTGAGGAAGAGACTTGTTTTATTTTGTTGCATCGGTGCCAATATTTAAAAAGAAAGATTTCAATAAATTGCCAATATCCCTGGGCAACTGTAAGAATTTCCTTCCTGAGAGATTTGCTTTCTCTCTTATTTTTTGGTGCTGCTTAAATTCTTTGAAGTCTTTCCCAGGCTTTCCGGGATTTGAATTTTGTTCATTAATTTTTTAACAATCATAATCCGATTTCGCTTTTTTAATGACTGCGTTAAGTCTATTACAGTAATTTTTGTCTGTTCATATAATTTAAAAAAAAAGAGAGATGTTAATTCTTAATAATACTTAAAATAGGTGCTGAGGCGATCCAATGATTCCTACATTTTGTTTTACATATTAGTTTTGATTTAAAACGAAAATTTGGGTTGAATATATTTATTGAAAACCTTTGAAAATTTGATTCTGTGTCATGGTTATTTTCGGTTACTACGAACCAGTTAGAAGATGTTATTTTTCTAATATTAAATTAAGGAAACATGACTAGGCGTTAGATTAAAGTCTAATGACACAAACTGAAAAATGATCAGAAAGATAGTACAATGAGGAGATAGTACAATGAGGTCCATCCAACTAGTTGTCGAATTAGCTGGATGTCAGTATGTAAAAAGCTTTTCATCAGATGATCATCAGTTATACGGTGAACCAAAAGTAGGTGGACAGTAGGTTGAATACGGTTTGTGTTATATTATATTATAACTATGGTGTTCATTATAACTATGGTGTTTGTGTTATATTATATTAAATATTATAACTAAATTTATTTAAATTTTATTTTGTATTATAGTATACAAAAAAATTAAATATGTATTCTCAAAATAAACGTTATCATTTACTGTCCACCTACTTTTGGTTCACCCTATATTTTACTTTATTTTAAAACAAAATTCAACCACATACTTTACCAGCAGCCTTTCGAAGGGTCGCCAGTAAAATCATTCCTTATTAGTAAATTTGAACAAGTAATTTTATTTATTAAAGTGTGATTTTTTTTATTACAAATATAAAACACAAAACATCTCACACACTTTTTTTTTTAAGTGTACATGAGAGTAAGTGACACTTCACAAAAATACTAGATAAACTTAGATACAATACTACTGTAAATCGCTAGTCAGTGTGAGCATTGCGGTTGCAACTTGTTCGCAAATGTGCTAATGTCAACATTCATGTTAATTACAGCTATTCCTTTAGCCTGATGGAAATGATCATCAGTCATTCTTGACCAGAACTCAGACTTTATCAATTACATGTATCAGAGAACTGTTCGCGGATGTAAGCTCTCGCCAAAATTGTTATCATGGTTGCAGCATGATTTGTGATTGGTTCGGATGAAATGTTTTCGTGGGTAGTATTTTACCGACTCCTGATATATAGGTATTATTAAACAGGGGAAATATTTTGGGGATAGATACATAGGAGGAACGATAAGTAGATAAAACGACAACGAGCAAGAACTAAATCTAAAACGCTGAAACGGTGTTCAACCATGAAGGTGCATTTCTTATTATATATATATAAATATAAAACTGGATCGATTCGTGCATATTTAGAGGTAGCGCAACTTGAAGCCTTAGTACCATTATACAGTTTGGGGGTGGTAAATTTCTTCAAACTTGCGCCACCCTTAAATATTAGTGGATTTAGCTCAAAATCCGGTCTGAGTTCTTTTTTTCATATAAGAAATGAGAAAATGCATTAGGAGATCTTATTTGTGCATTTTAATTTTTTTTTTACCATAATGTGTGTCTCACCCTAAAATATATATATATATATATATAACGTAAAGAACGACGCTTGTATAGGAGATATTCCGCGCAAGACGAGAAAGAGAAAACAACAAATGAAAAAATGAAGTACCACCTGGGAAACGAACCCGGGATCTTCAGATTGCCGGTCAGACGCGATAACCACTACACCATGGACTCCACTCTTCCAAATGCCGTAATTCCTCTACATACTCGCAGAAACCAATGCCCCAAGGGGGCACCTCCCGCTTGCCGTAACATTATATACATTCAACTGCAAAGAACACGCAGTATAAATAACGTAAAGAACGACGCTTGTATAGGAGATATTCCGCGCAAGACGAGAGTACTTCATTTTTTCATTTGTTGTTTTCTCTTTCTCGTCTTGCGCGGAATATCTCCTATACAAGCGTCGTTCTTTACGTTATTTATACTGCGTGTTCTTTGCAGTTGAATGTATATATATATATATATATGCGCTTTGGTGGTGTAGTGGTTATCGAGACCCGGTGACGGCAGGTGGCGCGCAGCAAAACCCAGCTGTTCATCCTTCTACACAATAAAAAATTGGTTGGTAGATAAATGGGTACCCTGGGTAGCGACTAACTTGTGGCTCCTTTGAATAGATGTCTAATTCTTTTTGATAACTTTTCTAACTATTTTTGATAGGTGGAAGCACAACCTCATCGAAATAACTCTATAAATTAACCTTCGGCTTCTTTTTCAAAGGTTCTTGATCTTCTCGTAAAACAAAATCAGTTGCTTCATCGCCATAAGTTATATTACGTGCAGGACTAGTGTTATGTGATGCAGACATAATGATTATCTCATTTTTTACAACCTCAGGCACTGTTATGGAAGCAAATTTGAAACGAGAATCTAAAACGTGAGAAATCATGCGAGTAATGTCTGCCTTCCACTGCCTGAAACGATTCTGTAAATTTTCTATTAAATCGTTTTTCATAGTATGAACACCTGCATCATCAGTTATGTTAGGCCGTATATATACGGCATGAGGAGGTGCCCCCTTAAAGGGCATTCGATTCTGCTCGTACGTAGGAGAATTACGAGTTCTGATTCTTTGTGGCCTTTAGTGTAATGGTTATCATATCTGACCGGCAATCCGATGATCCCGGGTTCGATTCCCGGGAGGTGCCTCATTTTCCATTGCTCATTTTCTCTCCTCCTCTTGTACGGACACTCTTCTAAACAAGCGTCTTCTTTACATTACTTATAGTGTGTGTCGTTTGCAGTTAAAATGTGTATATGTCAGTGATGTTGGTCTCGAGATCGGTCTCGGTCTCGAGACCGATCTCGAGACTCAATTTGCAGATCTCGATCTCGATCTCGGTCTCCGCTATTTAGATCTCGGTCTCGATCTCGGTCTCGACAGACGCGGTCTCGGTTTTCCTCCCCGAGACCTTTCGAGACCTCTCGAGACCGTAATGAAAAATACATATTATTGGCATACTCATGATGGTGGCTTGGTTGAATAGACACAATTCAGAATGTTTATGAAAGTTTGTAAAAGTAAGGGACGCTAGGTATTCACTAATTCAGTCACCCTTTTGAGAAGCGCTCATTCTCACAGCAGCGATGACGAAATAAAACAGACTCAAACCAAAGTTCCGAGACTAATGGCAAAATATCAAAGCTATCGGTCCAAGCAGAAGAACGTTGAAACTGGGAAGATTTTGAACCGCAGGGAACAGTTGCGGCGGCACTCTTAGAGAGTGATGAATCTCATATTTTAGACAACTGCTCTCCAATAAAGTTTTGGCACCAGAAAAGGGATAAATTCCAATCACTGGCCAATATTGCCTTGACTGTTTTAACAGTGCCTGCCTCTAGTGCTCCAGTTGAGCGTGTATTTAGCCATGGAGGCATAATAATGAGGCCCCACAGAAGTCGAACTTCAGCAGATCTTCTGAGCATGCTGATGTTCCTTAAGTGTAATGAGCACCTATCATGCTTTAAATAAATGCACAAGTCAAACTGGGTAGTGGGTACGTTCATTAAACCTTCTGTAACAGATATAAAAGAAGTAAATAAATAAAAAGTATGTGTATATATATATATTCATTTGTTAATTTATAGGCTACACTTTTTGCATTCAACACACTACATCTGAGAAAGTAGTTATTAGTTTATTAATATACTTAACATAGTCTAATTTCCATAGTAGTGTAAAACAAATTGAAAGGGCATGAGCTTGGTCTCGATCTCGGTCTCGAATCTTAAGGGTCTCGATCTCGGAAGGTAGATCTCGATCTCGAACCTTTGATCTCGGTCTCGATCTTGGTCTCACAGGATCAGGTCTCGGTCTCGGTCTCACTCTCGGACTTGGTGGTCTCGACTACATCACTGGTGTGTATATATGATATATATATATATATATATATATAACGTAAAGAACGACGCTTGTATAGGAGATATTCCGCGCAAGACGAGAGAGAGAGAACGAAACAAATGAAAAAATGAGGTAACCACCCGGGAATCGAACCCGGGATCTCCGATTGCCGGTCAGATGCGATAACCATTACACCATGGGCCTCACTCTTCCAAATGCCGTAATATATATATATATATATATATTATTCTAAACTAAATACAGGCCTGTATACAAACGGTTTGCAATTGCAGATACTTGTGATTTTGGTTCAGTTTGTGTAGAGCAAACCTGAGTAGTGAGTATGAGTGACTGTGATTGATACAGGTAAATTTGTGCTGCCTTAGGGAGGAAACAAATTTGCGGTGCATCTTGCTCTTGAAAAATCATACACCAGGACTATTAATAACTGGAGGTGTCTGCAATACAAACTAATGAAAATTGCAATGAAATGATTACGGATATGGATGCTCTTTGGACTAGACTAACACAGAGCATTGTTACTTTCAGTGGTGATGAACCGTACGAAAGCCTCGTCAGTAGTTTGACCCTTAATTTGCTTGGCAATACTGCTGCGAGTTGCTCGTACCTTGAAATGGGTTTATGGGCGGAATGATGCGCTCTGTGAAAAGATGTTTAACTCTTTATACTTTCACTTTAAACTATGAATCCATCGCTGAATAATATATATATATATATATATTAGTGGTGGACCGGATATCCGCATCAATTTTAACATCCGCATCCGCACTTCTGACTGCGGATGTTATGCGGATATTACCTCTAATAAATTATGCAATTTACAATTAAATTAGCTTATAAAGTAGCTTATAAGGCCCAGTCATGCACATTTCATAAAGTATTAATTATTAATGAACAAACAAATACATAAACCTCAAAATATAAATAACTGGTAATACAGAAAATTGAATGAAACTTGTTTCATTCAATTTTCTGTGGCTGAAACTCTCGAGAAAGTTATTTTTATCATATTGAAAACATTAATATTAATTTTAATTCTTATGCATTGCCTGCCATAATAGTAATATCACGAAATTTGAAAAATTATGTCATATATTCATAATTCTATATTATATTGATAGATTAACTAAATATCCGCATCCGCATCCGCAGATGTTGAAAAATGACATCCGGTCCACCACTAATATATATATATAAAAGTTGCCAATCAATATGTAAAAAAATATACAGTGTATACTGAGATTTTAAAGTCGAAGAAAAAGCTTTAAATGTTTTTAATGATAATAATAATAATAATAATAATAACTCGGTAACAGTGTTAAATACTGCTTTAAATCGGTAAGACCGCGTAAGTCGTTTCATTTATACATAGAGATGTTTTTTATTAAAATTAATCGTGGTAATAATAATAACCATTCAAGATGGCCAGAAACTCGTACAGTGCTCAGGCCAACTAATGGGGGCCCTGGATTATTACTATCAGCATCATCTGGGTGCGAACCTCTGATCTCTCTCTCCTCACTTCGCTTATAGGAAAACGATGTTACCCACTGTGTTACGGATGTTGGCTACTCGTAATAAATTTCATGTATTTAATGAAAGTCGTGTAAAATATAAAACATAAACCCATAACCCATAACGGAGTCGAATGGTGCGAGTAATTTTAAGCGCTTGCTCTTCGTTTCGGGATCATATTTACTTGTATAAAAGTTTGTGTAAATAAAACATGACAGATAAGATCTTTGCTAAAGAAAGTTGTATGAATCAGAGTTGCGTCACTTATAAGGCATCTATGAGAAGAAGAGGTTGCCAGATAAATCGCATGAGGCAACGTTCCATTTGAGTCTGGAGAGCCGTACAAACTGGACACAAAGTCCATCTGCTTCTGCGAGAAATGCGTGTCTTCTTAAAGTATGGGTTAAATATAAATAAATGCATAGTTAAAAATTATTTTAAAAGATATAAATTTATTATCCTATTTCATATACATTAATGATTTGTATATAATACTGCGTATTTTCTCCCTACCTTCTTCCGGTAGCCTTGGCAACCATCAGGGCGTGAAGGGGCATGGGGAAAAAAGGAAATAGATATAATTAGAGAATTCAAAGGGAGAGGATCTTGTAATAGTACAACGTCGGAAGATTCTTTAGTTTGCAACATTGCAATGTTTCCAGAGGAAGAAGAAAGAAGGGTCATCCACAGACATGAACTCGCAATTGTAATTACAACTTCCGTCGCACCAAACCCACCCATACTACTAACCTGATTAGAAATTTTATTTCATCAGCATAGATGAGCCAGGGTACTTATCTTCTCCATATAATATGCTCTTATTCATCTTTGGATCTTTCTTCTTATTTTTCCCCCTTCTCCCCTTCTATCTTATTTTCTCTTATTTTTCTTCTTTCACGTCATACAATCCAACCAGCAGCAATACGTATGCACATTATAATGAAAAATAACTTAATAGCTTCATGTTTGCGATGTACTTTCATATAAAATTACTTACGAATTTCATTGTTTTTTCCATCCTAAATATTGATACATTCAATATGTTTCGTCTTGAGCTTTGTTCTAATTTTCAAACTTAATATTCACTTCTTTTAACTTCAAATTTGAGAAAATTTATTCTCCTTCGAATTATTTTCTCCTTTAGCCATTATGACGTATTTCTGAATAGAAATAGTGAGGGTAAATCATCAATAAATAAATTTTAAAAGTTTTTGAAATCGACAACGTGAAAATCGTAAACCATTCTGCTTGTAAATTCTTCGCATAAGTTTCCGAACAGTTTTAATGCTAAACGGCTAGAAATAATTAAACAACTTTGAATTAAACACAAGAGTTAGAAAATACAGAGTGCGAACTTTCTTAATTTGTTAATAGTGATGTTACAAAAATCAGTAAAGCGTTACTACTCTGTTTTCCTTTTGCGATCTTTATTCCGTTTTTTTTATATTACAGTCATTCATTTTTTCTTTATTTTTATTTTTTCGTGTTAGTTATTTCTTATTATTTTATCTCGATATTTATTAAACAAATAAATATCTATTAATATCTATTAATTAATAAATTACATGGAAAGAGTTTCAAAACAGGCATTTTATTATTATTTCAATGCATGGCTTGAAATGTGTGTGTGTGTGTGTGTGTGTGTGTGTGTGTGCCAATTACTGTGTTTAAAAAGCCAATTTTCTTCATGAGACCATTACGTTTCTCTTTCTTTGGGGCGAAATAACAGTAAAGGCTTTCCCCCAATGAACCCGATTTTGTTTCCTTTCACTTTCTCGAGCGGAAAAGCTCCTTTTAGGCTTTCTTTTACTTTCTCATTTTATTTCGATTCTCTCTCACTTTCTCCGCTTTCTCCGCAATGATTTGATGCTGTTAGATTGAGAAACTAATTATTGCGTGAGTTAATTACTTTTCAATTCAATTACGAATTTATTTGCATTACTTAATTGTATTAAATACTTACGTTCTTCTTTTTTTTTTTTTACATTTTATTTACATTGCAAATAAAAAAATATTGCGTGAAAATTTAAGCTGAATCACGCACCTTAATTGAATAATTAAAACAAACTTTTTTTACATTAAAAGTTTTAACTAAAGTATTTTTCTCTAAATACACGAAACATTTGAAGAGGTGTACCATAATTATTGCACCAAAATTTAGTTTAAATATACCATATTACTGAATTTAATAAAAAACAAAAAACAAATATTTCACAATATATACCTACACACACACACACACACACACACACACACACACACACACATATATATATATATATACACAGAGTGTAACAAAAGTCGGTTTTCATAGGGAAATAAGATATAACAGAATTGAAGGAGAAAATAGTTTTAACTATTAATTACAATCAACACAATCAATTTACTAATTAATCCAATACATGCTCAAATTGCATTCCATGTAGTCGTTGACAAATTTCTACTCGTTTTTCTCGTTCAACTCTGTTATGCAGTATCTTATTCCCCTACGAGAAGGGACTTTTGTTACACCATATATATATATATATATATATGATGAATAAAACCACGAAGAAAAAGAAACACAAAGTGGTGCTCAAGCGCTTTCGTCTAATGACATCCTCAGGAACACCGGAGTGAAAGAAGAGTTCAAGACAATATATAGGTTACAAAAATAAACATATATATATATATATATATAGAAAAAAAAATTGTGGGAGGAGCAAACACATTTGTATGGAAAAATGACACTTATAGCACTTTGCCCGAAATTCAACATAAATTCAAATGATAAACAGGTCACAAAAGAATAAAGAAATAAAAATAAATATAAATTGGAAAAATTACAAAATAATGCCTTAGTGATATATACGTCACAGCCGAAATAACCATAAAGAAATAAACCAACAGATAAAAAACCAAAAATTATAAAAATTATAAGTAGAGTCTACAAATTGAAGCTCAAAAGGAAAATGTTTACAATCAATTTAATAGATGATGCCAAATTGATATATATGTCACAAAGAAATAAAGAAATAAACCAAAAAAAATAAATTGAAAAATAAATTGTAAGAGAGGCACACAAATTTATAAGGGAAAAAAAATAAAAATTAATTACCAAAGGTTTTTTAGTTTGTCTGAATCATACATACTAGGTCACAAACGAATAAAAAAGTACAAGTAAATAATATAAATTGGAAAACAAAATGATGCCGAGATGATATATAAAGAACTATAAAAATATATACAACATATATAAGGTATATATACGAAATATAAACCCAATATATAAGGATATAATATTATATATATATGCATAAGGGACAAATTACCAACGGTTTCTATAATTAATGTCTGAAAGATCCGTTGGTCACAAAAGAATAAAGAAATAAAAATAAATATAAATTGAAAAAAATTACAAATAATACAACTACACATGTACACCCGCATAACCAATATATATATACATATACATACATATATAAAAAATACATACATACATATATAACTATACATATATACATACATACACATACATACATATACATATATATAAGAAATACGCATACAACAATAAATTAAAAAAAAAATGTAAGAGAAACATACAGATTTATAAGGAAAAAAGACAAAACAAATTGTTACAAAGGTTTAGCAAAAGAATAAAGAAATAAAAATAAAAATAAATTGGAAAAATTAAAAATAATACAACTAAACAAGTAAACATGTACACCCGCATAACCAAATATATATACATATACATACATATATACATAAATACATACATACATACACATACATACATACATATACATATTATAAGAAATACGCATACAACAATAAATTGAAAAATAAAATTGTAAGAGAAACATACAGATTTATAAGGCAAAAGAGACAAAAACAAATTTTTACCAAAGGTTTAGCAACCTGCCCTTTTTGTTTAAATCCATTCTGAAGGAATTCAGAGCAACGGGATATATATACATGAAAATTATTTCACGAAAGTAACACGTGAAAAATATTTATGATGAATAAAACCACGAAGGAAAGGAAACAGAATGATGCTCAAGCGCTTTCGTCTAATGACATCCTCAGGAACACTCAGTGTTCCTGAGGATGTCATTAGACGAAAGCGCTTGAGCACCATTCTGTGTTTTCCTTTCCTTCGTGGTTTTATTCATCATCATATATATATATATATATATATATATATATGTATATATATTGTAAAATGTGATACTAAACACACAGGGTAATGAAATACCCAGACTATAACAACGTTTCGCCGCCAATTTTCTTAGTTTATTGGTAAAGATCTGTTATTTATGGAACGCTACCATTAACTGAAGTTAACCAAATTTGTTTCAAACAACGTCTGAATGGTCAGAGTCTGTATAGTTTGTTAAAGGATCGTAAATTAGATAAAGGAGTCGTAACGAACATCCCGTATAAACTTTACGATTAAAAATAATTTTCTAACAATAATAATAATAATTTAATGGTAATTTAATATAATGTTTTAGAGACTAGTTGAAAAATATAATGACAATTTCTTTGGTTTTTACATTAAATTTTAAGTTTAAACATTTTAATTCTGGTTATTTTTTATTTAAAAAAAAATTTTTATGCGTTGCTTCAGAGTATAATTTTATTTTATTTTTTTATTTTTAATTTCTCGGAATACTTCATTTTTTAAATTAAAATATTATATTGGTATCATCACTTTTGATTTCATTATTTTTTAGTTTTCTTAAAAACGTATTCAATAACGTATAACGTATAACTGATAACGTATTCAATAACTGAATGAAACTACATTTAAAAGGAAAATTCGACCGGAGTAAAGAGTTCTTAGAAATAAAGTTGAATTTTTATCTAACTATAATTTTTAACGATAATTGTCATCTTCATTTAAAAAATATTATGTTTATTTTAAAGTTTCATCCGTAAATATTATTAATTTAATAATTTCTCTTTTAGTGCTTTCAAAATGTCTGAAGTGGTATGCAGTAAAGTGTGGAAAACATTAGAAATATCATAAGTAAAACAATCATAGTATTTTACTGAAGGAGTGTTTTAAATAAAATTCCTGAAGTATGAAAGAAGACCTTTAAAATTTTGGAAAAGTCTCTAAAACACTATTAAATTAAAACATGATCATAAATTTCTTAATAATAATAATAATAATAATAATAATAATAATAATAATTTGTCTATTATTCTTGGTGGTTAACATGTTAAAACTATTTTCGTATAACGTAAGATGAATAAGAAATTCAGCTGTAGATGTTCACAAAATTTGTGATAATGCAAATTTGATACTCTCGCAAGAACACTGGTTACCAAAGCAAGAACTAAAATTTATCTCAATCATTCATGATGACTTTATATATCATGCATCCTCAGCAGTAGATTTATCAAACGACTTATTATATACTGTTGACAAAGTATATAAGATTTCTAAGCGACAACATAAGGTTGTTAAGGAAATGTATTACACGCGAACAACAACTACATTTAATTGTAAACTGCTATTTGCCATCCAATAATGAGAACAATCCAGATGAATACATAGATTTTTTGTACGAAATTAAATAACTATCAGATAATCCCATATATTCTCGATTAATAACGGTGACTCTAATACTGATGTGAACTTGGAATTATTTGTAGAATTGGGTAACATGTGCGAGTCTGCTAAATTAAATATAAGGGATGTAGAGTTATTAGGTATATCTAGCAATAATTTTATGTACGTTGGTGATATAATGGCACCACCAGATAGACTGATCACTGTCTTACTGATAACAATCTAAAGGATCAGGTTGTTAGTGTTCATATTCTGTATGATTTTCCTTCTTTCTGATCATAAACCGTTAATAATATTAATTCATTTTACCAAGTTATGTAATACACGACATAATAACAAATTATTAGGTAAGAAGAATCGCGGCTATTGGTCTATTATTAATATGCAACAGAGACTAAAATGTAAAGATAGGACAGACACCCTTTTAATGAATAAGAACATTTTCAATTTACCTGTAGTTCTTTACCTGTTCAAATGATTCTTCTTTAAATTTATAGATAGGTATTATAGTGATATTATCCATACGAAGAAGCAGGAAGACCCTTGATCAAATCTTAGAGCTGAAATACTAAAATTATTCCTGGATGGAATGATTTTATTGCTAATCTGTAAAGGGAATCAACAGATGCTTAAGACTTATGGGGCTTTCTTGGTAGATCGAAAATAAGATCAGCTTACTTGAATATGCGTAGAAGTAGAGTTCAATATAAAGCAGCCATAAGACAGTGTAAACAGAGAGGGTTCTATTCGAACAGCAAAAGTCTGTGAAGCTAACTTAAATAATGATGCTAAAAATTTTGGCAAGTTTGTTAAGAAGGGAATGGCTGCCAAGAAACCCTTCCAACCCTCCCACCAACAACTGAGGGAGTGTCTATGGAGGAATAAATTGTAAGGTTGTGGAAAATACACTACTCAAACATTTTTAATAGCGTGAGAAGGGTTAATCTTATTGTAGACTGCAACGGAACGCTTTTTTCAGCCATGTTTACTCCTAGTTATGTTTCTGCAGAATTTTTTAGGGTATGCTGTATGTTTTGCCCCTTGTCAAAATTAAATATGGAGACATGGTACCCAGCAATAATTACAGGTCTATTACTGTTACCTCCTGTTTTTCAAAATTACTTGATAAACATGATAATAAAAACCCACTCTAATAGACAGAGTTTATTTCCACAACAGTTTCGATGCCCACTGGCATCCTCTTCGGGAAGAGGATGCCAGTGGGCATCGAACTGTTGTGGAAATAAACTCTGTCTATTAGAGTGGGTTTTTATTATCATATTTTGACCTTCACGTAGAAAAAAAGTGAAGTTTTTTGCATTTACTTGATAAACTTTTTCTGCACCAATTAAATTATTATTTGTGGAAATCTCCTAATCAGTTCTGTTTTAAAAGGGCCCATTCAAATGATCTGTGTATTTGTGTACCGAAGGAAATTGTTTTTAAATAAACTGACAGCAATTCATCTATTTACAGGTATATTACAATGCAATATTTTATTTAAGAATTTAGAGGACAGGAAGGTATTCCTTTATTACTTCTACCGCATTTTCCTTTTCCCTCTCGGAATGGCCCTTAAATAGGGCTTGTATTTTCCTATCGATACTTTCTAGTTTTTCTTGTATTACTTCCCTGGTATTGTTGTCTGTGCAATTAATTAACTCCACAGCTACTCTCCTTTTGCGCAATATTGTTATCTTTTGCCTCTCGAAAAATTCCCCTTTCCTTTTGGCTATGCTTTCGGAACATACTTTCCTAAAATTTCTAGCGTCTTTTCTTCCAAGGTTGTTTGCATTTCTTCGGTCTAAAGTTCTACGAAGCCGTTTGATTTACTTATTATCGTCTCTGCCATATGACTCTCACTTACAGCCACCTTTACGTCTTGCTACTCTATCAGTTCGTAGTAAGTTGTAACAATCGATATGTAGTTCTTTCTTATCTATGCAATACTCGCAGCTTTCACAGTCTCCTCGTCAATCTTTCAGTTGTGTTTCTGTGAGGCATACGATGTCAGCCTTTTTTCATCCATAAATCCTTTCAGGTATGAAACTTTGTTTAGCCAGTGATTCGGTTTCAACCACTATATTTATGTTCTTAGTTTTGCGTTGCACCTTTTGCATTACAAAGTCATTATCCTTCAGTGTCGTGTGCTTTGCAGCACTATGGTCCCCCAAGAAAGATTCGTTTCCGCTTACCTGTTATGGTAGCTTCTTGCCAGGAAACGGTTCGGCTCGGGGGTTCCCAACTGTGTCGACTGCATGTGTTGTATGAGGCTTAGCAGTCGTATTTTTTCTGCGATGTTGAAAAAAATTGGTTCACGATTTGTACAGTAGATATAGGTTTCCTTTTTTTCCTACTGTCCTTTGAGCTTGTTGGGAGGTGATGGTAGTAGCATCTTTTCCCGTATTTGCAGGTCCTATGTCTTGCGTAATTCTTGCAATTAATGGCGAAGTTTTGCGAATTTGCAGCTGTCACCGCATCTACACTGACTATTATTATAGTCGAATTCACACATAGTTGGGTACTCATATATACACTGTCCTCCATTATCTCTGCAATTGCTTCTTACATAGTATCTGTATACAGTTCCTTCCTCATTTTTAATCGAGGCCTTTGTTTTTGATGGTTGTTTCAGTTTCTTATTTGGAAATAACTCGTCTATTTTCGTGGTTGCCTTCTTGTATATACAATATAATATATATATAATATATATGCACTGTTTTGTGTCAACAGACAGGAAATGGCTGTAAAAGTTTCAATCCCTCCCGACATAAAAAGGCCCGCATTAACATGCGCTAGCTAATAAGGGCTGAAGGGTCGATTCCCTTGAAATTCTGAACGAACCCTTAAGAGACAGAAGAGCATACATCTCTCCTTAGGTATACACATGCACTGTATATATAATAATAACAATAATAATAATAACAATATTATTATGATTATATTATCATTATTATTATTATTTTATTAACAAAGTTCATAGTTTTTAATGCAAGTGAAAGACAAAAAATATTTATAATTCGCATTCATTTACTTCGGAGAATAGAACTTTATTTAAAAGCCTTTTAGGAAACGTTGACTTTCAAAAAAAACTGTTGAAAACTAAATACCTCGATCACCTACCTACCTGCATACCAAATATATTAAAAATTAAATTATTAATAACTTTTAAAATTTTGCATTCAGATTAAAACCAAGTTTAAAGTCTTAAAACTTAAACGAAATGTATTTGTACACATGTTGAGAAAATGTACGTGTTATATAGTATTTCATTATGAAATAACATTCTAAAGCGACGGCACTCACAAACTGTTCCTACGGTATATCTCAAAAACAAATTATGTTAAACTCAAGCCAGTTATTTGAAGTAATTGTTTGTGCCATGAGCTTTCCAATTTCTTACACAAACTCTCTCTCTCTCTCTCTCTCTCTCTCTCATCTGTATCTCATTTGTTAAACAGAATCGTTTTGCCCGTTTCGAATGAAAGCCTGAAAAATTTGCCAATATAAATTTCTATAGACCTATAGTTATTTTTTAAAAAGAAAAGAAGCGTACAAATTATTTCACATAAGTAGAAAAAACGATTGAATAAAAAAAAAATTTAATCTTCAATAATGATCCATATTATTCAAACATTTCGCAATCTCCTGCAAAGAATATACTCGTAATTAACGCTACCTATTAACTCTTTGCTGTTATGACAACCATATTACAAATTAAAAATATTTCCGGAGTGATGTTCATTATCTGGTGGGGTTTTGTTTTGTGGGTTTTCTTGAGACATGTCAGAATCTGAGTTCATTTTCTCAGATGATTTTTTAGCGACGAGTCTCATTTTCTGGTTTCTGCAGTTAGAACACCGTTCGTATGGAAAATGATGGGTGCCTGTCCCCTTCGAGGGCTGAATTCAGGTATGGGTTACAGTGTGAAACAATCTAAAACAAACTCTAATTTATTAACTATTGATCAGGTACTTTTATTTTTATTCTTTTGAACTGGTTGTGAAAAACTTCTCTCTTTATTATCTAGATATTGATAATAATATAAGCACTCTTCCGAAATGTTTAAATAATATCATGTTCTTCTCTCTCTCTCTCTCTCTCTCTCTCTCTCTCACACACACAATCTTCGAAGGTATAGTCACCGAATGTTTACTTTGAAACTCTTAATAATAAGAGACAATGCAGATGAACAAAGTCGAGCTGCATCGAATCAACTGAATGAAGCCGACACCTAGAATTTCTTATGCAAGTCAATTTAATTTTATTTTTTATTTATTTAAAATATATACAGTTTGCATAGATGAGTATAATTTCATCATTAAATACAGATGTTGTATACAGTTGTAAATTGCCTTTAGTAAGCGTGCACACTTAACGGGCCGAAATTTACTAATTAGATATAATTAAATTATATAATAGATATAATTACAAGATTTTATAGATTTTTATAATAGACTTAAAGGACTACAATGAACTTACATTCTCAGAGACTTAGACATATACTTATATTAGGAACCAAATACAACGAATAATGAATCCAGTGTAAAACTGTAAGGAACTTACAGACAAGGACATATACTTTTATTATGCTTAATACAAATAATAATAAAATGTAAGGTGAGGTGAAAAACGATAGGAGAGATTTTCAGAAGGGTAATGAGAATTTTAACGATGGCAATAGCAACATTATAATAAGAGGAGGAGATTGTAGACACCAATCGACCAGGGAAGTACTCCTGGGGGGACATTAGTCAGGAGATAGGGAGTGCTGGAACTGCCGTTTCTCTTGTCACTGTTCTCCTTAGGTAATCTTTTTCCGTGTCTCATCTACCCTGTGAGTAGCCCAGCATGCTCTCAAAAACACGCTTCTCCCTCTATTCTTCACTATACAATACATATATGAATTTTATACACTACACAATATTTTCAAAATTTATTAAAAAAAAGTAATAAAACGGTATCATGTGCCTCACTGACCTTGATTTTGGATCTCTTTCCTTCTTATATTGGGAGGGGGGGGGTGTATTTTTGCAGGCGTTCGCCCTTGCCTCCTCCTTGCTACATAAAAAAACGGAGTGCCTTCAGTAACTCTGAAATTTGTTAAGTTTTAATAACTTTATAAAAGATGAGAGAGTATTGATTCTTTTTAATTTATTCGGTAGATTGTGCCGTAAGTCCACCACTAAATAAGTGTAAGAATTTTTACTACATTGAAGAGTATAGTTTGCCTTTGAGATATATTTACTCTCTATAAACCTTGTGTGATGTTCGTAACGTATCTGATTGTTCATTATATTGTCAATTAATATGGTCGGAGTGAATTGTTTTGTAACTCTGAACATTTGGGAGCGCATCTGTATTTCGAATATTTCTTTAAATTTTAATATACACAGTTGCTTAAAGATTCCTGATGTATAAGTATAATAATCACTCTTGTTTATTTTTCTAGTAATTCTCTTCTGGTTTATGTGATTAAAGGGTTGATGATGTTATCACACGCACTTCCATAAGAGATAATACTGTATGTGATGTGGAAAAACTACAGAGAAATATATCGTTTTAAGTGTATTTGTTGGAAGTAAATGTAATTTTGTTAATATAAACGAGAATTTCGATAGTTTATGATCTACGAGTATGTTTTCAATATGCTGACGAAAGGATAGTTTGTCATTAAACACAGCTAATAATAATTTCCCTTCAGTGACGCGTGATATCAAGTGCAAGTCGACATTAATATTGAAATGTGGTATTAATTTCTGTTTTGTGATTAGCAAGAAGTTTGGTTTGTTTTTATTTAAGGATAATTTATTGGCTTTCAGCCAGTCGCATACTATCGCGATGTCTCTATTTACTATTTCGTTAAGGAATGTGAGATCGCTGTCTAAGTATATCAGAGAGGTGTCATTCCCATATTTGGAAGCCTTCACGTTCATGTTAAGTTAATTTAAAATTGTTTACGTTAGGTTGAGTTTGGTTAGCTTAGGTTAGATTATACCCGGTTAGGTTAGGTTAATAATTTTCACATAAGAACCTAAAATGTATCTGTACCTTATATATATATATATATATATATATTATATATATATATACACAAACTCAGAATGGTCCCCTGAGAAAACTTATATGTTAAACACAGACCGTGCATGGAACAAGGAACTCTTCTGGGAAATTAAATCCACTATAGTCCGAATAAGTAATGGTAAATGACAAATACCATAGTTTTCTTTTTCATGATGCAAGCCCGACGTGGGCAACGGGTCTCTCGCAGAGAGGTCCCATAAATATAGCTTCCCTCACCAGCTATCTGCAAAGCAGACAGGATCCAGCTTTGGGACATGGATCTAGGGTTTAAAGCAGCCTAGCCCCACTACATTTAGAACCTCAATATAAGTAAAAGACTCGTTGCATTCACGTCGGATTGAATAAATCAAAGAAAAAGGGGTAACTATTATATTTTTAGCCAAAACCAAAACTTAAACCTCAACTGGCAGAATTGAGCGTCCACTTTTCAAGGCACATAACATGTCCGTTTCATGATGGGAATGAACTCAGAATGGTTCCCTGAGTTTTTTATGATACACACAGACCGTGCATGGAACAAGGAACTCTTCTGGGATAATTAAATCCACTATAGTCCGAATAAGTAATGGTAAATGACAAATACCATAGTTTTTCTTTTTCATGATGCATTGATGCAAGCTATGGTATTTGTCATTTACCATTACTTATTCGGACTATAGTGGATTTAATTATCCCAGAAGAGTTCCTTGTTCCATGCACATTGCACAGTCTGTGTGTATCATAAAAAACTCAGGGAACCATTCTGAGTTCATTCCCATCATGAAACGGACATGTTATGTGCCTTGAAAAGTGGACGCTCAATTCTGCCAGTTGAGGTTTAAGTTTTGGTTTTGGCTAAAAATATAATAGTTACCCCTTTTTCTTTGATTTATTCAATCCGACGTGAATGCAACGAGTCTTTTACTTATATTGAAGTTCTAAATGTAGTGGGGCTACGCTGCTTTAAACCCTAGATCCATTTCCCAAAGCTGGATCCTGTCTGCTTTGCAGATAGCTGGTGAGGGAAGCTATATTTATGGGACCTCTTTGCGAGAGACCCGTTGCCCACGTCGGGCTTGCATCATGAAAAAGAAAAACTATGGTATTTGTCATTTACCATTACTTATTCGGACTATAGTGGATTTAATTATCCCAGAAGAGTTCCTTGTTCCATGCACGGTCTGTGTGTATCATAAAAAACTCAGGGAACCATTCTGAGTTCATTCCCATCATGAAACGGACATGTTATGTGCCTTGAAAAGTGGACGCTCAATTCTGCCAGTTGAGGTTTAAGTTTTGGTTTTGGCTAAAAATATAATAGTTACCCCTTTTTCTTTGATTTATTCAATCCAACGTGAATGCAACGAGTCTTTTACTTATTTGAAGTTCTAATGTAGGGCTAGGCTGCTTTAAACCCTAGATCCATGTCCCAAAGCTGGATCCTGTCTGCTTTGCAGATAGCTGGTGAGGGAAGCTATATTTATGGGACCTCTTGCGAGAGACCCATTGCCCACGTCGGGCTTGCATCATGAAAAAGAAAAACTATGGTATTTGTCATTTACCATTACTTATTCGGACTATAGTGGATTTAATTATCCAGAAGAGTTCCTTGTTCCATGCACGGTCTGTGGTAAACATATATATATATATATATATATATATTATATATATATATATATATATATATATATATTAATATATGATGAATAAAACCACGAAGGAAAGGAAACACAAAACGGTGCTCAAGCGCTTTCGTCTAATGACATCCTCAGGATGTCATTAGACGAAAGCGCTTGAGCACCGTTTTGTGTTTCCTTTCCTTCGTGGTTTTATTCATCATAAATATTTTTCACATGTTACTTTCGTGAAATAATTTTCATATATATATATATATATATATATATATATAGATATATATATTATATATATATATATATATTATATATATATATATAAATATTAAACCAACTTTTCATTATCATTTAAAATGTTAAATGGAAATACTTGTATTAAGGTCGAACGTGGCAATAACGAAACTCAACTTTGTTAATGAAATACAAAATTACTTCGTTATTCATCATCAATGACTTCACTTTCGTTTCATCACTGAAGATGAAACACTAAAATGCTTCAGATGTTAACTTCCTAATAAAATAAATATATATATATATATATATATATATATATATATATATATATATATATATATATATATATATATATATATATATATATATATATATATATATTAAAACGACCAACCGGTAAAATAATACACAGTCCTCCGAGTACTTTCATCTATATTCCATCACTTGACAACAACAACAAAACTTAAGACGAAGTGAAATAAATGTCAGAGCTAGACGGACCATGGTATTAAAATCTTTTATTAGTCAGGGTTATTAATAAAAACTGAAAACATAAAAAAAAAAACACCCCCCACTCCACCCTATAAACGAGTTAAATAATGTTAAAAAAAAACACCCTTTTTTTATTTTATTGTTGATAGTATACACGCATATACACGCATTTAGACTTAACCCTACAAAAAAGTTCGGCGTTAAAGGGTTAAAGGAATATGAGCTAAAAATATTAATTTGTAAAATAAAGAATCTGAAAGCTAAAAATAATCTTATAACCATAAACTCGACTCTTACTTAATAACTATGGTTAACTTGCCGCCATCTAATGGTACGAACGTAAACAGTTAGCCCATAATTCACAGAAAGTGAATGACAAGTTCGGGGTAACTACTACTACTACTACTACTACTACTACTACTAGCTAGTGACTAGCCTAACTAATGTTTCAACCAGCACCCGTACCTCAGAGGTAACATTGTCGGTGCTACTGTAGTATGCGGTCTACCGTTAAGTTTCTACTGTAGTATGCGGTACTACCGTTCAAAATATTTAAAAGGAATTGAAAAGGAATTGAAAGGAATTATAATTTAATTTACACAATTAAGGAATTATTAAAGAAGTTAAACATACTACTACCGCATACTTAACGGTAGACCGCATACTACAGTACGCTTGATGATTGGTTAGGTTAAGTCGTGATATTTTCGTTAGTTTTTTAACGAAAATATCACGACTTAACCTAACCAATCGTCAAGGGCGTACAATTAACCTAATAATAAAAAATAAGAAGATAAGAAGCTATAATTAAAAGGTAGACCGCCGAATCGTAGGTAGACCGCATACTACAGTAGCACCACATTGTCTCCCTATAAGCGAAATGAAGACACTGAGTTGGGTGTTCGGATCACGATGATTTGGTGATAATAATAACAATAATAATAATGATAATAATAATAATAATAATAATCAGGAGTAAGCGCAATGGGTCACATTAGTTGGCCTGAGCACTGTGCCAATTTTTGGCTTTCTGACTGTTTATTAAAAAAAGCCCTAATGTTTCACATGTTAAGTTGTTTAATGTATTTAATTTAGTAAAGTAGCTTTTAGTATATGATGCACAGTGTACAATCATACAGTGTGTACTTTGTGGCTATAGTTTACTTCACACGCGCGCGCGCGCGCGCACACACACACACATACACACACACACACACACACACCACGCACACACACACACACACACACACACAGAGTGTATAACTGTATATACTGTATATAAAGAAGAGAGAGAGAGAGAGAGAGAGAGAGAGAGAGAGAGAGAGAGAGAGAGAATAGGACCTTTAATTTAAAAATATTTACTGAAACTCGTGAATGAATGAAGCGTAAATAATATAGTTAAAATTTTAAATTCTTTGTCAAAAAAGGATAAACCATTTTGGGAACTCGTCTCGAGTTAATTAGTATTTCCCTTCAAAAATGTCCAAAAGATAAAAAACCCCAAGACACACACTTTCACGAGGCAGGGTACCTTATTATATTCTGTTCAACAATACATTCCCAATCATAATATTCTTTTATGTTAACCTTGAGGCAAATTAAAATTATTAAAGTATTTTATAAAAAAACACTTTCTAAAATAAATTAATTCATTAAGTTTTCAAAAAATTAATCTTAAAAAACAAAAAATGAGAATCAGTTTTATTTTTTTTAGGAAAGTTTCCACTAAAATATTTTAATAATTTAATAGTTATAATCACTCGGAGGTCTGTCTTTTATTTTTCATGTTGATTGTTTTAATATGATAATTAGTTCACGTGATTTTTGTGAATATACTCTGTGTATATATATATACTGGGTGATCCAGATAAATGGGACCCATAAAAAAAAGCCAAATATTCTTAATATTTAATTCCTTTCATAAAAACTATATATCATTCGAAAGAGTAGAGTTACAAGTTTATTATGAAATATTTATGTTTTAAAAATGACTCCTTTCAAATGTGCTCCATTAGTTGCCAAGCATTCCAGTGTTCTCGCTTGTAAGTTCTGCATCACTTTTGCAAGAGTGTGGGGTGGTATGGCCTGTATCTCATTTGTGATGGCGGCCTTCAATTCTTGCAAGGTCGTTGGGTTATTTCTGTAGACCCTACTCTTTAAATATCCCCAGAGATAATAATCTAAGGTAGAAAAATCCGGAGACCTTGCGGGCCATTCAACGTCTCCAAATCTTGAGATTAACTCGCCTGGAAACGTTTGACGCAAAACTGCCATGCAGTTCCTCGTGGTATGGCAGGTAGCTCCGTCTTGTTGGAACCAATGGTTTTCTAGACAAAGATCACTTAATTTAGGAATAAGGAAATCGGTCAACATTTTTTCGTAGCGATCACCATTTACAGTGACCGTGTTTCCGGTGGAATCCTCGAAAAAGTACGGCCCTATGATCTGAGATGCAGTAAGACCACACCAAACAGTTACACGCTGACTATGCAACTGGACTTCGGTAATATTCAATGGATTTTCTGTTGCCCAGAAACGACAATTTTGTTTGTTTACAGTTCCATTCAAGTGAAAATGGGCTTCGTCTGACATAATCAAAGTTGCTAGAAAATTGGTGGTGTCATTTACCTTCTGTTGGATCCATTGACAGAATTGTCGTCTTCGTGCGAAATCTCCATCGTTTAGTTGTTGCACTGTTTGAATTTTATATGGAAAGAGCATTAAATTTTGCTTGAATATACGGTGTGTTGTTCCATATCCAACTCCTAACAGCTGAGAAGCACGTCTGATGCTTATGTTAGGATTATCCTGTACAATTTCATGAGTTCTGTTAATGATCTCGTCTATCCTTGCTGTGCGCACTCTTCCAGTTAGTTTTCTTTTTCCAATGCTGCCAGTTAGGGAAAAATTTCTGACACACCGACGGATTACTTTCTCAGAAGGTGATTTTGACATCTGAAAATTTGTCTTGAAAGATCTTTGAGCTGAAACTACACTTCTTCATTGCTCATAATATTGCTCAGTTATGAAACGCAGCTGTTCCACAGTCCATGCAGTCATCTTGAAGGGTTAGTTTTAACTAACACTTTTATTTTGTTTTGTATCTTGTCTTGTCTTGTCAAAACCTATACAATCCTGTACAAACTTGTAACTATCCTCTTTCGAATGATGCGTATGATTTTATAAAAGGACTTATACTTTAAGAGTTACAGGGGTTTCTTTTGGGTCCCATTTCTCTGGATCACCCTTTATATATATATATAGAGAGAGAGAGAGCAACTCGCTCCTCCACCAAGCCAGGACTAGAGGCGGGGCCACCAGCTTGACCTTCGTGTGAAGAAAGACCGACGCACGGAACCCAAACAAGGTGAACAAGGTATATAACTTGATTGAAGGGTTTGTTCTTGGGGAACCGCAACTTAGTAAGGAATAAGAGGACGAGAAGGTGGTACATATTTATTAGTCAGACGTTTCTGAAATTCAATTTTCATCATCAGTGCTAAGAAACAAAACATAAAAAAGTGAACAAAAATATAGTAAAAGAATGTGAGTCAATTTTATTACTATATTAGTTTGCTTTCTTATTTTTTATTTCTTAGCACTGATGATGGAATAAATGCAAAAAACTTCACTTTTTTCTACGTGAAGGTCAAAATATGAAATAAAACCCCCACTCTAATAGACAGAGTTTATTTCCACAACAGTTTCGACGCCCACTGGCATCCTCCTCGGGTGGATACAGAAACACCTCTGTATCCACCCGAGGAGGATGCCAGTGGGCGTCGAAACTGTTGTGGAAATAAACCTATCTATTAGAGTGGGTTTTTATTTTCATACACTGATGATGGAAATTGAATTTCAGAAACGTCGGACTAATAAACATGTACCGCCTTCTCGTCCTCTTATTCCTTACTATATAAATTACAGTATATATATATATATATATATATATATATATATATATATAGTGTCCCTAAAAAAAGTCCCTAGTTTTATTTTGACCGTTATTTTCTAATGGATGTACATTTTATTATTGGGTTTTTATTCAATATTATATCTATACAATTCTAATCTTTCCTTACTTAATATTAATAAATATTGTATATTAAACTGTTCTTTCACTATTTTATAATTGATGTAATAACTTTTCCTAATTTTGTAGAAATTAGGAAAAGACGATACCGCTACTAATAGACTATAGCTTAGTAAGGCCATAGAAAGCTTTACTAGGCTATAGTCTTTAAGGAAAGTTACGTCTTTAGTGTTCAGCAGGATGGAACACCTTCACACACCGCTTGAGAAACTCGCAACCGATTGAGGAAGCATTTTACCGGGCCACTCGTCTCCCTTCATGAGCCAATGGAATGAATGGCCCTCACACACACCTGACCTCACACCCCTGACTTTTTCTTGTGATGTTACATTAAAGACAGGATCTATTCTACCAAGCCTAAGACACTTGAAGACTTAAAGACCAAATTCTCTGAGGTAATCAACACCATCCCAGCTGAGCTATTTCCCAAAATTATGTCAAACATTTGTCAAACATTCGTGTTGTAAGAAAAAAATGGTGATTACACTGACCATGTTGTTCAATTAAGGTTAACAAACTCGTATGCTTTACGTACCTATAGCGTTTTTTTTAAGCTTTAGAACATTTTAGGAACACCTGGTATATATATATATATATATATATATATACATATATAGTGTGTTAATTTTCCATTACATTATCTTTTATAAGAAAGTTAACATTATCATCAAAGTGTACATGAAATATTAAAGTTGACAAAGCAATGCATAAAACTTTTGATTAATAAATTTTCATCATCTTCAAAGAATTTACTTGTTTAGTGTAAACTTGGGCATATCAAAGTCTTTGTTCTTTGTTCATGCATAATATATTAACTTTGTTATGATTTTCTTCGCTGTAAGACGCTTTTTCTCTTTCATAAACATTCCTGGAAATTTCTTTGCGGAGAAACATCGAGTCGAGAAAAATAATAATGGCTGACAAAAAAGTTATAAAATTCAAATTGAGTGACTGGCTGGCTGTCGAAATCGGAACTAAGAAGTGCAATTATAACTATCAAACCTAATATATATATATATATATATATATATATATAATATATATATATATATTATATATATATATATATATATATATATATATATATATATATATAAACTCTGCAAGCCAAACAGATAACATCAAATCCACAAATCAGGGATCTTGGAGTAATAATGTCGTCGGATGCAGAATTCAGAGAGCACTATACCATCAAAATTACAACGGCTAGAAAAATTATGGGAATCATCTGGAGGAGCTTCCGCAGCAGAAAAGCAAACATCATGCTCAAATTATGGAAGAGTCTAGTCCTACCAATAATTGAGTATTGCTCAGTACTCACAAGCCCATACAGAAAACGAGACATTGCGAACATTGAAACTATACAAAGGACTTTTATATCTAAGATAAAGGGAACGGAAGGTGAAGACTACTAGTATCCACTACAATCCCTGAAACTCTACTCTTTCGAAAGAAGGCGCGAGCGGTACACAATAATATACATATGGAAAATACCTGAGAGCTCTGTCCCTAACCTTAGAAATGAAATAGAAACAAACTGGAATGAGAGAAGAGGCAGATTTTGTACGGTCACAGATGCGGTGGGACAAGGGGCCATGAAAATGAGGATGGAAAATACCCTCAAAATACGAGGCCCAAAGCTTTTCAATGTCCTCGCAAAAGAAGTGAGGAATCTTCAGCACACCGTCCTGAATAACTTCAAGAATCAGCTGGACAGATTCCTATGCAAAGTCCCTGATCAGCCATGCGTGGCTGGCTACGAGGGCAGGAGGAGATCAGACAGCAATTCCCTCCTTCACCAAATCCCGCAAATGAGGCGGGATGCTGGAGAGGGGTTGACCGTAGGTCGATCCTGAACCGTCGTTCGAACTCACCTAAGTATATATTATATATATATACACACACACACACGAGTATATATTAATAATAATAATAATAAAGGTGTGAGGTAAAGGTGTGAGGTAAAGGTATCGAAGAACTGACAAGCACAAACAATACCTCAGAAACATTTGCAACCGAAATGTTTATTCATAACACCCAGTATTCAATTTTGGACATTTACTGACCACCAACTGGTAACGTACCAACTTTTATTATTACAGATATCGAGAGAATTCTAACTTCCAATTACATCTGTAACAATTGCGTTATTGCAGATTTAAATAATGACCTCACAAAAGAACATTCAAATAATAACGCAAACTTCCTTCACAACATCTTGACTGCAAGTGGTTTTAAATTAGTTATTACAAAGCCAACTTGACTTAACATTGACATTAGAAATTCGACTCTGCTAGATCAGATCTGGGTGGGATCCCCGCTTGACTGCATCTCTGGTATAATTATATTAAATATCATTGATCACTTGCCTATATAGGCAAGTGATCAATGATATTTAGCATGGTGTGTATATATATACACACACCATGCTAATTACCCATTTCTCACCAAAGGAAACTGTAAAAGTTGACTATAGACCTCAAAGCTATAATAACAAATTAAAGTTCCTGAGAGAAATAATAGCTTTTGATTGGATTAGAATAAACGAAAGTAACTATGACATTGGAACAAAATTACAAGCATTCTCAAACACACTAATGGATATATTCAACATACACTTTCCTCTTAAATCAAAGGTAATATCTAAAACTAAATATACCGACCAATGGATCACTCCAGCACTCATTGTGAGTATTAAATGGAAGCATACTCTCTTTAAATTATAGAAAACTAATATTATTACCGAACAGACATACAAAAATTACTGTAACAGATTTAGTGCAGTCATTTAAAAACAAAAGCAGATCATTATTGTTCAAAAATTGATGAACAAAAATCCAATAAAAAAAATGCTATGGAACACTCTGAAAGAGTTAATTAGCACAAAGGTTAAAGCAAATTCCTTGTCCTCCCTCACACAAGGCGGAAATTGGTACAGTGACTCCAAAGACATCGCCAATTTAATAAACAACTTTACAGCTATCGGCTCCAATAATGCAGCCTCAATCCTAATTACAACCACTCACTGCCGACAATACATACCACAACCAAATCCAAACTCATTTTTCTTTGATCCAATCTTACCATACGATATCTCTCTGGCACTAAAAAATCTAAAAAATAAAGATTCTGACATCGATACGATTCCGGTAAAAATATACAAATTAGTATCCATTGAAATTGCAATACCACTCAGTGAGTTAACGAATGAATCAGTAACACTAAGTATATTTCCTGACAATCTAAAGGAAACCAGAGTATGCCCTGCATTTAAGTTGAGAAACCCAAACACTCCTTCCAATTATAGCCTTATTGCCCACTTTAAGTATAGTAATTGAAAAAATCGTGTACAATGTTAATCAAATACGATATTTTAACTAAAACACAATTTGGGTTTAACATTGACAACGGAACAATGGCATCTTACAACGGAAGATGCCATAAACACATTGTTAGAAAATGTATATCAGAACTTAAATAGCAAAATCCACACTGCCTTGGTCTTCCTCGACTTGTCAAACGAATATGATACACTTTCGCAGGAAATCTTACTAAATAAACTTCATATATACGGAACAAAAGGAAATATCCTCGATTAGTTTAAATCATATCTGTCAAATCGTCATCAGTACATCAGACTAAAAGATATAATTTATCCGACAAGGTGATGTTAACTAGTGGAGTTCCACAAGGATCTACAGTATTCTTGGCCCATTACTACTTCAAATTCACGTCAACGATTTTCATCTTTCAACCACATTAAATTGCGTACAATACGCAGATGATACCACACTTACTTCTTCGCATCATAACGCACACTTTCTGATTAATGAAACGAACAGGTAATTAGAAAATGTGCATAAAGTGATGTGTGCTAATAAACCTTTATTGAACCTGACAAAGTCATCTTATATGATTATTACCACAAAACATATTAATACAAACTGTCAAATAAAAATTGGGAATACTACTATTGCAAGGGTGAATGAGGCTAAAGTACTTGGCATTAATTTAGATGAAAAACTAAATTTCAAAATTCATGTACAACATATCATATCCAAAATATCAAGATTTCTCTGTATGTTATTTAAACTAAAAAAGATCCTTCCTCAAAACGCACTCCTTACCTTATATTATTATTCCTTTATCCTCCACATTTATTATATTGTATTACAACTGATAGGTAGTTCAAAGAAATATATAAACATCCTTTGGAAGTAATTCATAAAAAATGTCTGCCAACTCTCTCGAATAATGACAACAGACAAAGTCCACATTTGTGCTCGATGTTTAAAGAGTTAAATATTTTAAAACTAATTGACTTATACAAATTCAATATTGCTCTCAATATGTTCAAAGTTATGAATAAAAATCGACATACAGCACTCATTCAAAGTGCATCCCCCCCCCACCACCATGGGCTACGTCATAACACCGCTTCCCGTTGATTAGTGAAGTTAAGCGACATTGGGTCGGATAGTAGTTGGATGGGAGACCGTCCGCTGCATCCAGACTATGTAGCGACCCATGGTTCGGATTCCACGTAAAGCTGTAGGTCTCCTCCGTCATATGATCTTAGATGTTGCGAAGGAGGTTAAACAAAACCAATAATATAATCATGAAACCACCATCGTTATAACACCAGAGTGCCCAGTTATTTTATATAAAAACCTAACTATACAATGGAAACTGCAGGAAATCCACTGTCTTTCAAAGGAGCAGATTATGGAGTGCAATTCCCACGCATATCAAGCAGGCTTCATCACTAAATGCATTTCTCCAGTCACTAGAAAACTTCACTTCATTAGCTCCTACTTATATAAGTTCACTACGACCATTTTCACTAGAGTAATGAAGTTCCCATTTTATAATCAATTATTTAAATATACTAATTTCATTAAACACTTTTAATTTCGTAATTTATTATTTTTATATTTTATTTATTAAGCATCATTTTTTCTACTAAATATACAATAAATCATTTAATTTAAAATTATGTAACATTTGGAAACTTTATATTATTATCATTACTAGTACAGTTCCCGCCGCTTCGCTGACGGTTAGACAGGCTAAACTACAAAAAAACCCGCCGTGAAAATTTTGAGCTTCACATTGTGTCAACATTTCTGAATCTGGTATCTCCCAAACCTCCTCACCCCCATTCATACAACTTGGGGGCTAACCCCCTCCCCCATACCCCCACCCCTCCCCATTACCTCACCCATCCCCCATTACCCCCACCCCCACCCTTCCCCCATTGCTAAACTACAGAAAAGAACACAGTCATAAAAATCTTGAGCTTCACATTGCCGCCCGTAATACAATTTCTGAATTTTTTTTACAATTTCTGAATTTTTTTCTCACAATTTTTTCTCACAATTTCTGAAAGTGTGACGGACAGACGGACAGACAGACGGACAGACGGACAGACGGACAGACAGACGGACAGACGACAGCTCTCTTATTATAGTATAGATTATTATTATTATTATTATTACTTGTTGTCACTATTATGTACTATTACTTGATACTTTCACTTTTTTATGCAATAAATAATAAATGCCTAAAATCCCTGAATAAATAAAGTGCCTAAAAACCTCCATGCTTTCAACATCATATTCATATTAGAGTATTGTGAATATATTAATATCATATCAAATATCTAAAAATTGAAAAAATCTCACTTGTATTCTTTTCTGAGTAAATTTTTTAATTTTCTTTTTAAAGTTTTTAATTCCTTTTAGCTTCAATTTCTGCTTCCTTTTATTACTTTTTGATTAATTTATAAGTACTTGAAAGCCTTATGAAGCGGAGACCACGTTTCGAGGATTTATGTTAGCTTACACCCCTTTTTCCCTTAATTTAAAATTTTGTCGAATCCAGCTAATTTCGAGAGAAATAAGCATCGTTTGGGTAATCTCAGACGGCTTTGTTAACTGTGTTGGACGCCCAAAATTAAAGATACTTTTGTTCTTCCGACATTCGATAGAGCATTGAATTGAATATAATCGTGCGGCGACATTTAAAAAGGGCATCTAACCGTCATCAGACCGTTTATTTTAGTCCAATGCAAAGATTTTAGACCATCTTTCACCTTTATTTAATGGGATTGAGTTCAATTATTTCGCGTTGCTCTTTTAATTCTAGAAGAGAACTTTCGCAGATTTTAGAAATAATTGAAGCAAAGATTTATTCAGATCTTTGCACTGATGTAAGCAATGATCTCTTAAAGGCATTTAAAATATATATAATTAAATGGAGGAAATAATACAAGGACAAAAGTATTTTTTTACTTAATAACATAAACAATTTGTTTCCTTAGTGATATATATATATATATATATATATATATATATATGAATACGTATATGACACATATGTAACATTTTTTCAAGTCAATTCATTTACTTATTCATACTTATTTACATATACAAATGGTAAAATTTGTAAAAATTGAGACTGAAACTACAATTCCAATTTTGTTTATTTTTAATTACAATTATATAATTTACTTGTAGTTTATAGGAGTTATCATTTCAATGTACAATATATACATAAGGCAAAAATAAAAAGCGAAACCTTGTAATAAATTATCATAATATATTTTGTCCATTCGTTTACAAACTGATCAGAGCATGAAATAGATAGCGAAAGATCTTTGTAGTCCATCACTAAATAATTACTTATTATTATTATACATACATTTATATATATACTATTTCAACACTAAAGAAACTGGTTTAAATATATATATATATATATATATATTATATATATATATATATATATAATATATATATATATATATATATCCACATAAAATGTTTAGGTTCATTGAAGTTTGGTAAAATGTGAACTGCGTGCATGGTGACCTTATAGTTATTTGGACCAGGCGAAGGTTTGAAAATGCAGCTGTTAAAACTTTTGTGAATTTTCAAATAGGAGAAAAAAGTTTAATTATCCCATATACACAATTTTAAAACTTAAAAGCTGACTTTAACTAAATTCTAACCAAAAACAATGGAATTTTAAAATGTTTATCCATCGCGTGGCAATTCATTTTCATTCAACCATTCCAAATAGCTTTTTGTCTTCATGCGATTCACGATTAAAAACACTTTATAAACATTGAAAATAATATTTTATATATAAGAAAATACAAACGCAATTTGCTTTACACATTTTACTAATTTAATAAAATGAAACTTTGAACAGAATACGATTAAAAATTTAAAATTTAAAACTTAAAATTTAAATTTTCTTTAAACAACGTCGTGTAAAATGATTTAACAAATCGCGCTTAAATGTACCTTATAATAATAATAATAATAATAATAATAATAATAATATTTTTGCCTTACTTTCTGTTTATATCCCCGTGTATGGCAAAATTTAGAGCCAGAAATAACGTTCTATTAAAGGAAGGAGTTCAAATGGTCCTGTTTTCCATAACTAAAATCCTTATTGTAAAATCATTTGTCCTTAATGGCTTAAGACAACGCTGTCTCTCCTAGACATACAAAATGTATAACAAGAAAACTTCACACCTAATTAACACTTTATCTAAGACTAAACTTTAATTATATATATATATATATATATATATGTATATATATATATATATGGTGCCAGGACGTGACTTCGCCTTACATGTCCGCTGTTGGCTGTATAACACTCTCTGCCTGGCAGATGGGTCGGACGGCGTGGCCCTTTTGACTGGACTCTTCGTTCACCGAACTTCTCACCAATGGCCTTTTCTTTTTCTTTTTTAATGGGGTCACCCGAAGTCTGTAGTTTACAAGTCACAGTCAAGCACCATTGATGAACTAAACGTGAACATTCGAAAGAAGAGTACCAACGTCTCCATTAGAAAGTTACGCAGTATCCCTATATAGTAGTTTACATAAGAGAATTGGCATATGTAAATAGCCTCACGGTGTTCAGTTTGAACTATTATGAAATTAATGAATATTCCACATATATATATATATATATATATATATATATATATATATATATATATATATATATATATATATATATATATATATATATATATATATATATATAATGCGTTTGAGAATAAAGAAACCTGTTTGGGAATTTAAGACCACATGGAAAAATTATCGCTGAACCCTCTGTCGTCAATGATTTATTTTTGAGGCAAAGATTAAACCCTTCCCAATGAGGAATTCACCGATTAAGCAACAATGACAAACTCGACAGAAAAAGGCTGGGAATCCTGTTCTGATGTTCCAAATAATGTCATTATTTGCTTTACCGGATTATAAATCTAATGCTCAGCTATAGCAAAAATTACTAATTAAAATCAAATTAAATATGAACATTTTGTGAAGTACACAAACACACACACACACATTTTTCAACATAAATTCACATAACACTCTTAACACTTCTTACCATTATAACATTGGGTTCAGGGACTGAGGAACTCTCTCTCTCTCTCTCTCTCTCTCTCTCTCTCTCTCTCTCTCTCTCTCTATATATATATATATATATATATACTGTATATATATGGGAATGAACTCAGAATGGTCCCCTGAGTTTTTTATGATACACACAGACCGTGCATGGAACAAGGAACTCTTCTGGGATAATTAAATCCACTATAGTCCGAATAAGTAATGGTAAATGACAAATACCATAGTTTTTCTTTTTTATGATGCTAGCCCGACGTGGGCAACGGGTCACTCGCAAAGAGGTCCCATAAATATAGCTTCCCTCACCAGCTATCTGCAAAGCAGAGAAGATCCAGCTTTGGGACATGGATCTAGGGTTTAAAGCAGCCTAGCCCTGCTACATTTAGAACCTCAATATAAGCAAAAGACTCGCTGCCTTCACGTCAGATTGAATACATCAAAGAAAAGGGGGTAACTATTATATTTTTAGCCAAAAACCAAAACTTAAACCTCAACTGGCAGAATTGAGGTTCATTTACCATTACTTATTCAGTCTATAGTGGATTTAATTATCCCAGAAGAGTTCCTTGTTCCATACACGGTCTGTGTGTATCATATATATATATATATATATATATATATATGTGTGTGTGTGTGTGTGTGTGTGTTGTGTGTGTATACCTATGTTGTCCGAGAAATAATGGTGCAAAAATGATTTGGCATAATTTTCCTTTTAATCACTTAATTTTTAAACTTCCCAGTTTTAAACCTTTTCACATGATGACCATCAATTGTCACTACAGTGCGTATTCGACGCTCAAACTTCATTAGAATATTAACAAGATGCTCTTGTAGAATAGATCCAATAACCTCTCTGATTCTTTGACAGATTTAAAACTATTTTGAAATTGTGACGCAGTTTATTTAGTATTCGTATTTATAGGCCTATCTCAAAAAGAGGAGAAAACAATTATTGTATATATGCAGTTATTTATTTATTCATGTCGACTTCATTCTTGTGTCTTTTATGCATTTATTAATTTTATTTATTTGGTTTGGCTTAGGGGCCGTTCAAAAATTACGTAACGCTATTTTTGCTAAAACTTGACACCACCATTCCCTTGTAACGTTCCGTAACGCTAGACCAGACACCCACTATGTTATGTAACCCTTAATAGGGGGTGTCTGGTCTAGCGTTGTTACGGAACGTTATAAGGGGTGGGGGGTGTCAAGTTTTAGCAAAACTAGCAGTTACATAATTTTTAAACGGCCCCTTCGGCTACTAAAGTTTTTTGAGATTAAGAACTAGCCTGTAACCCTGAGCCTCGTCTTTGATCTAGGCCTCTTGATATACAGTAGACCTATCCTAAGTTCACTCTCTAAGTTAGACAGCCTATGCTTGAGAAAAAGACATTGATAAGTTAGAAAAGGTTCATGCTAGAGCAACCAAAATGAATCCAGAACTGAGAAGTAAAACCTGAGTTGCTGAACTAAGTATGTATTCGCTTGAAAATCGTCGGCTCAGAAAATAACTAATTCGAATACTTGAAATGATAAATGGCTTTGATAATGTGAATGACAGGACTTATTTGACAGGGATGCAGAGTCAATTACGAGACATAATGGATATAGACATAAATTGAAAGTCAACCTTTTTTTTTAGAGCAATGCTGTGAAGTAATTCTTTTCATACGAACTTAAATTTAATGTTAAACTTAAATTCTTGAAACTTTCACGCATTGTTTGACATTTTAGATCAGTCTTTTCAAATGGCTATAAAAACTGGGGCAATTTAAACACTTCATATAACTAACTGAGGTGTCTAACGAAATGTTTAACTCTTATGAAATGTCCAACGCATTAGACATTTCAAAAGTCAATTCACAAAATTGGGCCAAGAAAATCTCTAACGAAATGTTTACTTATATGTAGAGCGTACAACCCAAATTCTACAGTTGTGTTCATTGACGTTACTGGACACATGAAAGGTGGTCTCAATGGAAAAATAGATCTTACTAAAAGGCTTTTTTTCAGTTTTTGAATAAAAGAGGTTCATAAATTTTCATTCGTAAAAGTTAGTCATCTTTAAATAACTGATTTATCATTGCACTTTGTGTGCTTTGAAATGCAGATGTTTGCGGAGAATATCATGAAATGTAGATTTTGGAACATTTGCAGCATAATATTTAGTTTGGAAATATATATATATATATATATATATAAAATTAGTAGTTTTTGCATCATTATTTCTCGAGCATAACCCATGTGTGTGTATATATATATATATATATATATATGCGTTCATGTATATGGGAAATACTGATCTAATTGCGGAAAGTAATTGCGTGAGTTTTTGAAATTTAATTAGAGGCCATAAAGCGAAAGCGTCACCTCGAATTTATCTCATTACACTTAGGGATAATGCATTCAGATAAATTAAAAAGGCCAAACTTTCCCACTAATGTTTTACAGTATGACTTTCGAAAAGAGAAAACACAAAGCAAATTTCGTTTCAGTTAATAAATTGCGTACCACAAAAAACAAACAAAAATTGTTGAAAAGGATTTTATGAATTCAAAGTTTTCATGATTGATTGGCTTTCTCATTCCGATTAATATTTGCCGTGTAATTATTCAATTTAAAGTCTGTGCAATTGATAAATTTGAACGAGTTTCTTTCGGTGTCACGACGCCAAACAATGGAAATATCACTCACAAATATTTCTCTTTTTTTATTTCTGATATGCGTTTGGTTGTATTTAGTATTGAAGTATTAAGCGTCGAAGAACTGTTAAATGCCATGGTCTTACCATGAATGTGACATATCTTAAATAATGTACACCAATCTAATGGCACTTCATGAAATCTAAACCAGAGTTGATGGCAGACCATTAAATGTTACAAGATTTACGAACAATATGCGTCATATCAAGTTTTAAAAATGCAATATTCAGTAACTTATACGTTAGTTTATTCCTATTACGACGTACAGGGGATTAAAAATGTACTCTTATACAAGATAATGAATTTAAATTATGGATTACAGTACTCACGCGGTTATCCGTGATTCACTCAACCGTGAATCGAGTTAACCGTGATTTAATAATTGTGACCATTGTGCATTTATCAGTGATCATAACACAGTTAACCGTGATTTATTGCGGTGTTTACATCCTCGACTCGCCTCCCACCAGTACACCACAATGCGCCTCAGTCAGAGTCTCTCCGCCCTTCGTAGAGTACACATGTGCGTTTGTGGCGTCGCATATCTTTAGGTCTTGTGGTGAATACGAACTACTTAACTGTATATTATACTGTAATAGAATAATATCGTGTATGGTGGCGGTCGAGGTAGGACAGCAGCGGCTGCATCACCCACCCACAAGCGGGGTATAATGAGTTAACTGTGGAATCGGGTTATCCGTGATCATGGACCTCCCTCAGTCACGGATAACTGAGTGAGTACTGTACATCAAATATATTAGGAATACTGAGGTACCGGAAATTTATCGACTTATTCAACTATTACGTCTATAGACAAAATCATACAAAAATTTAAACTGAGTATAGCTTCAGTACACATATTGATATTAATCCCTTAAACTTACAGTATACAAAATACTTTTCAATTCCTTATATATATATATATATATATATATATATATATATATATATTATATATATATATATATATATATATATATATATATATATATATATATATATATATATATATAACAATTTTAGTTTCGGTATTAAAAAAGAATTGGTTAACCTAGGGCAATAGAAATACCAAATCCGAACTCCTTGAACAAATCCTCTATACAGAACTTTCTTGCTGAGAGGCCATAGAGACAGGCGAGTCCAGGCTTTGCTCAGCGGAAAAGCTTTGAGGAAATTTACTGCTATGACTCTGCCGTAAATGCGGTTCCGGTTGAACGACCTCTGTCGGCGGCATATGGAACCGATGATGAGCGAGGTCACGACTCAGGTCCTCGTCGTGGTTAGAACCACCTCTGGGGAAGGTCCCCGCCATCGAGTGGGGAGGTCGAAGGTAGGAAGAGTGTCTCCTTGTCTCCATAAGGCCGGATGAAGACACGGAAGGCAGGTCTGCAGCAGCGCCGCATCTCGTTACATTCAGTCCTCCTCCGACTCCTTTCTCATCTCTGAAGGATCCGGGGGGCATTTCTCCCCCCCAGCTACCATCGTTCTGTTTAAGAGAAAAGAAAGAAATGAAAAGAATTACTCAAATTGTGAAATGAGAATCGAACGAAATGGTTCCGAATTTTTGGATAAGTTGCAACGTATTTATTTTTATGTGTCTAAACATAAAGAATAAAAGCATAAGAATTTGAAGAGAATATCACACATACTTATTACAAGTCTTCATCTTAATGATATGTCTTAGATAACATTTACTAAATAAATCACTTTGTTTCTTCATTGTTTACACGAATAAAACTTGTAATTATTCGCCAACCAACTAAAATTGTGTATATATATATATATATATATATATATATATATATATATATATATATATATATATATATATATATATAAGAGGGGGGGAGAGAGAGAGAGAGAGAATTCACAAACGTAAATAGACATAATGATGATTGTTCTCAAGAACAAATGGTAAAGCTCATGAATGAAATGCCAAAGATGTAAGTTATGTCAGCTTTATATAATTTACTGTAAATAACATGAAGGTAAAAGCGACACGATTCTAAATATATTTAACCCATAAATTTGTTATTATTTGTTGACTTTTATTATCAAATAAAAATCTATGGAAAAATTGAAGGTATCTATTTACTTTTGTCAACTCTCTCTCTCTCTCTCTCTCTCTCTCTCTCTCTCTCTCTCTCTCTCTCTCTCCATACGTATATATATCATACAGTTGATAGAACTCCAAAGTTGTATACCCTTCACTCTCAGAACAACTGTGACCTCGCTGTTAATTGGATGCTCAACATTATGTGTCTTTATAAAGTTTGTGATCGTTCAATAGTGTTTGTTGACATTAAGGAAATCTAGCGTTTCCCGGCTTGTTTGTTTCGTTATATTTATTTATTTATTATTTATTAAACGGGATGTTGTTTAGGGCTGAAAGATTGTAAGTTTGGGTAAAGTCATCCAACAAAATGGGGATCCAAAAAACAGCGAGGTCATGACAGTCTGAAAGGTGAAAGTTGAAACTTTTTTGTTTATGCCAGACGCATTATATTTATCAAAATTTACTCGTGACGTTACACCTTGGCAATGTTGATTAAAGGTGATTTTAAGTTTCTGCTTTACTTTACATTTTGTTTAAAATGACTTTTCACTTAATATATTAAGATATTTGTCTGTATACGTGTCAAATCCTTGTATGGACCTCTACAACGAACATTACCTGCATGTGGCTTTGATAGTCCAAGACAGGAACATAGGAAACAGGGTATGAAGGCGCTTGGTTCCTCAGCTGCCTATAAGAGAGTGTTTTACTACCCGCGTTCGCAAAATCTCTGAAGGCGGAAGGCTCTAGTGGCTGCGAAGACAACTTAGAATAAGAAACGGCTTCCTTGTGAGTGGGTGGAAGGTACGGGTCATTGCAATGGGACGATGATGGGCTTTGGAACTGGGCTGATGATGACTGGAACTGCGACGAGGAGGTTTGGAATTGTCCACTTTTTGCGTTTCCGATGAGTGGCGTAGACGAGTCTTGCGAACGACTCATTAACATTGAATCTGAAATTAAAGGGGAAAGGTCCTTTTGTCACTGCACTGTTCTGCATTTTGTCCTTCACATGTCAAAACCTGCATTTCTCTTCTTACTAAATTCGTAATTAAAACTCAGAAACATACTTTTTTCTAGATGTACTTATGCACATTTTGCTCCTGAATATATATATATATATACAGGGTGTCCCGTAAGTCTGGACCCATAGGGAAAAATAATAAAATTACAAAATAGTCCAAACATTTATTTATAATATATTTTTTTATTATTTTTATTATTATTTTTATTATTTTTTTATTATGATCTTACTCCGCTGGAGTTTTATTTGTGGGACCACTTGAAAGCCAAAGTGTACGAGGTCAAACTTCAGAACATTTTCCACCTTAAAGCACGCATTGTGGAGGCGTGTCAAGAAATTTCTGCGACTGTGATTCAGAAAGTGCTGTCGCAGTGGAGATTACGTCTTCAACTATGTGTGCGACACAACGGCGGACACTTTGAACAGATTATGTAATAAATTTTTGGACTATTTTGTAATTTTATTATTTTTCCCTATGGGTCCAGACTTACGGGACACCCTGTATATATATATATATATACACATTTAACTGCAATGACCACGCAGTATATTAATTTATTATATATATAATATATATATATATATATATATTATATATATATATATATATATATATATATATAATATCAAATAAGTACTGAAAAGTGAAAAGTTGTACATTAAAAGTTAAATTCATATATATATTTATACTCGTGTATATATATATATATATATATATATCCGAGAAGTCTTGCCCCAAAGGCTAATATCATATGTACAAGTATTATGAGGCAGGACTTCTGGGACACCCTGTGTATATATATATATATATATATATATATATATATATATATATATATATTATATAATATATATATATATATATATATACAGGGTGTCCCATAAGTCCGGCATCATAGGAGAAATTCATATTTTTCTATTTCTACAAACCATAATTCATATTTTTCTCTTTCTACAGGCCATAATGTCTGTGAGCAAGGAAGAACGAATCCAGATAATTCTACTCATAGGAAATCGGAGTCAAAGAGACTTTGCAACAAGTCTGCTAACACAACTCTGTGTTATTGGCTTGCAGTCTGGATGCAGAGTAGAATTATCTGGATTCGTTCTTCCTTGCTCACAGACATTATGGCCTGTAGAAAGAGAAAAATATGAATTATGGTTTGTAGAAATAGAAAAATATGAATTTCTCCTACGATGCCGGACTTATGGGACACCCTGTATATATTTCCAAACTGAACAAACTTGAATATGCAATTTAGATTCACTTCATCTTACTGATGAATTCAAAAGTTTCCAAATAGGACGAGTAATGTTGGATGATCATTTTGCCCAAGAAAATACTCTGCGTCGATTGCTCTGAGTAGTTGGTCTTATTGTTTATTTTGCATATATATTTAAATATTATTTACATTCATCAGTTTTAGGATAAAGAACCGTAAAACCCACTTGAATTTATTGATGTATTTATCGGGTAATGTTACAGTCAAATGATGTAACTTCGTCATATCCCTTAAAATAGAACGTAGAACGTAATAATGTTTTTCACTGGAGTTAAAAATTCAAAATTTTAATTTTGACCCAATTTTCCCTGTTCGTTCACAGTTTATTTGTATCCTTAAAATGAAGAGAAGAAGAAGAAGAAAGAAGAAGAAGAAGAAGAATAGGATATTTATATTTTAATATCTTTAGTAATTTTTTTATTTGAGTTATCATTTTGGTCTGAAAGTGTGTGACAAAGAGTCAAAAGCAGATTAAAGAAGATTGTAAATTTAAAGATTTACAGAGGAAAGTTTTTACTTTAAATTTTAATGTCGAGTTTGAATTAAGCATTTAAGAAATTAAGAGTTTAAACCACTGGTTCCTAACCGGTGGGCCGTGGACCACTTGCTTGTCATCTAGCATTATGTTAATAACAAAAATTTATATTAATCCTTGTGTAAACATGATATCAGCTCAGCAACATGGGAGGTGGGCCACGAGTTATTCAAATCAGCTCCAGTGGGCAATTGCCTCAAAAAGGTTGGGAACCACTGGTTTAAACCTTTAAAGGTTTGATAGAAAAACTACACAGTTAAAATAAAATAAATATGTTCTGTTAAAATATGACTGTAATATTGCAAATTGTAATATTTTAATATTTATTTTTACCAATAAAGACTATAATATTAATTAATTTCATTGTTAAAAAAAAATTGACTTTTAAGAAGTAAAAGAAAGTAATTTAAAGTTTTTTAGATGTGTAGCGTTTGGGGAATCAAATTTGTTTAAAGATTTGCTTGCCAAATTTGGTCATTAAACTCATCTTTTATTTTTTGAGAATTCGTTGTTCGAGCACCAAATTATACGCCTTCATCTTAATCCCTATTTTACATCTTCAATAAATTGCCTTTAAACTTGATTGAAAGGCATAAATTTTAAAAAATTTATGAGTCGAAACCTTTAAAAAATCCCGATGGGAAAATGGGTTCAGAACCCTGATCGAGACATTTAACTTTAATTGATAGCAACAGTGAATGTAATTTATTGCGCCATAATCTGACTCCTCTTTTTTTTTTTTACTTTTTCATCCACTACATACATACATTATCGAAATTATGTTACTCATACGGAATAGGATTAGCGTAATAAAGGCCAGCTTCGCTTCTTTGTATATAAACATTTTAGTTACGGCATTTTTATACGGTTTTTAAATCAGCTTTTCTTTGTCAGACATCAAAATTTTGATGATTGAGTATATACGTACGTAGTCTGACCTTCCCTACAGCTTGTGCTCGTAAAACTAAATGGAAAGTGGATTCTGATAATAATAATAATATTAATAATAATTATAATAATAATAATAAATCTTTACATGATTAAAAGTCTCTATTATATTACGCCATATTTATAATGTGCCTCGTTTATCTGTAATTTTATAACTTTAAGATTGTATCATTATTTCTAATTTGTAATAATAGAAATTAATTATTACTCTTGGTATTCCAACATGATCTGTTTATCATATTGCTTACCACTTCTTTTTCAATTATTTCGAAGATTAGTTCAATTTTTATTTGTAATGACAGAATTAACTAACTGCAACTCTATTTTATTTTCCACTAATTCTATTTTCATTTCTTATTTTCCTTTGTAAAAATAGAAATGAATTTCAAAGATTTTTGCCTGAAAAGTTGTCATACTTCCCAACGGCATATTCAGATATGAATACTTATAATTATTGCGCGTCAAAGTTAAAAGGCGCCAAAGCTTGCAGCTTTTTATGACGTAAAAGAAAGATGAAACTTTTTATCACCAAAACAAACTCGATTTTCACCTTAAACGCTTTTTTTTACCGAAAACCTCCTGGTACGTTTTGGCGCGAATTTTATTTTTTTTGATCTGCTGATCAATTCCAAAATTCCAACATACAGTACAGGCATGGGTATTGTGAATACCATATTTCATGATTCCCAAATTTTTTACAATTTATACTATGGGTTTAGAATCTGGTCATGTTCTCAACATAGCTTTGGAACACTAGGCATGGCAGTTGTAGAAGGCTAAAAGCCTACATCGTGCCCATAATAAATCAAATTAATATGAATAATTATTGTTATAAAGCTTTATAACTCACAATCACCAATTTTAAAAAATATTTAAATTATAAATCAGCTCACAAATACCAAAAAGTTATCGAAACCTAAGAATAAATGACGTCTTAGATCCTAAAAACAAATTTTAATATTTAAATGCCCGACACAGGCCTACATGCGAGTAAAAAATCTGGGGGCCCAAATTAAAAAAACACTTCTTGAACCTTACAATGATATCATCATTACTTACTCTTACAAAGAAACTGTCCTTAATACTATGTACATATACTCTCACTCAGAAAAATTACAATTCTATAAGTTAGTAAATAGTATACATGTATGACTTACACAGATGTATTATACATGTATATATTATACTCGTGCATTGTTACTCACATGTATATATTATGCACAATGAAGTCAGGTGTATGAACGTTAATAATGTACATGCATGATGTACACTAATATACTCTATAAGAAAAATTGGTCCAAAGCACCAATTAAGTGATAATTGTGGGATTAATGATAACTGATTAAATAATAATTGTTGGATTAAAAAATTAAAATTTCTGAATTTATATATGTAGTGACCTGCATACAGAGTGAAACAATCTTCCACCCTCATAAACACGATTTCTTCTGGAAGTCGTAGATGCAGGGAAAAAATTATATCAAACTATTATAGGTCTTCTGCTCTACGACCCAAGTAATGAGTCGAGGCACTTCCACCAAACTCCAGAAACAATTTCCATATGAAAGTGGAGAGATTTTGTTAACCAGAGAAGAATGTTTATGTTAATGAGAGCAAAATCATAAGACGACAAGAACAGACCAACCTCGAAGTACAGCGTATCGCAACAAGTTAACACACCAAAGAAGCCCATCAAAGAAGTAATTTCTAGAAGCAATCGAAACCAGAAGTAAAATCACTGAAGAAACTACAGTGGCTTCTCAAATTACTTGGACCACCCACAAATTTTTCTACTTTTTTTTATAAATTCCAGAGAAGGCAGCAATTCTTGATAACGTGTATCTAGACATATCGTAAAAAAGGCAAATACCCATAAACGGCTTATCTTAATCCTTTGAAAACCTTTTCTAAATCTCATTCCACGTCAAATATGTAGGTGGTCAAAGTAATTTGAGCACCCACTGTATTTTTCACAAAAAGTACTTCTGAAGGTATTTCTGATAACACTAAAACAACTTCAGTCCTCGTGTTCCTTCGAAATCCTAAACAGCTCCTCCCGTTAGCCTTCGTCTGTAAGCCTGTTTCAACCAGCTTCCATTATAATCTACTTACTCGTTTTTGACTCTGAAATTCTTTCGCACATTTCTCGCTTAATTTATTCCTTGTCATTCATTATTAATCGCAACTTATTTTTATTCATTGTCCTGCATCGTTATTATTTACATTTATTTCCTGCAACATTGTAATCTCACCATTATGATTTAATCAATTATATCTTCGTCTACCATTTGAACATTGCAATATTCATTAATTGTTATCCATTATTAACAATTTACCTGTTTAGGTAATTAAAGTGAAAACCTACGCAACATATCCTTTTCCTTGATTAGTGTACGAACAAACTGGTGACCCTAACAACAAATTAATAACTTTATTAATTATATCTACAACTTGCTAAAATAGGGAAACCTCCCACTACAAAGTGATCCACCAACACTGTGAAACATGGAATATATATATATATATATATATATATATATATATATATATACACACGAGTGTATATATATTCCTGCCTTCCATCAAGGTATGTATAAGAAGCGAATTCAGTTTGGATTTATTTCCACTGAAATTTAAAAAAAAAAAATTGAAAGGGTCTTATCGAACATGTTGCCTATTTCAAAAATAAACAACGATGGAAATGTATATTAAAAAACGTGTACTGAAATCTAGCAACATTCTCGCTTCTTCCCATTTCATTAAATAACAACAAATTTTCCATAGAAATTGTTAAAGAAAATATTTTCAGCGAAATAGTTTTGTATGTATATAGACCAAGAATGTTAAAAAAATTAATATAATGTACGAAATAATGAATTCTTTCTACTTTTAATGACAAAATTTGTGGGTTTTGGAGAACAATGAAATTAGAGTATAAAAAAAAAAAAGCATTTTACCTAAAAAGATTAGAAATTAATTTAGTATTGCTTCTAAAGATATTTATTTATTTTCATATAATTACAATTCTTTTACTTATTTATTTAATTTATAGTAAAATGTTAGATATTTGTATGTCTTATATCGCATATGTCTGATCTTCGTTAAAATTAAAATTATTTTTAATGAATTTTTCAGTATACATTTGCCTGAATCCAAAGAAAGAACAATATTGACCTTTATGCACAAGTGGATTAAGACACATCGGGGAACTGAGGCAATGAAAAATACGGGAGCTCCCCTTCCATACATACTCTTTTTCTCGATTTTTGGTTAAAATTACATTTACTGTAGATTCACAGATGTGTGTTTTTTGTTATAAATTTCCATTCTTTTAAATATGTAACGTCTTTTAATTATTCATCCTATTTTAACAACTTATACCTTTGCTCAAAACAAATTCTTTTCTTTCAAAAACACATTTTTCAAGCAACACACACACACCTTAATAATAATGCAGTGGCCGGTGGATGATGATGGTGAGCCTTTTTTCTCTTTTTCTGAATGAATGTTAACCCACGAGTGATAGGTGTTGCTACTTACTTAACCCCTTATTCTCTTCTCTGAACCCCATACTCTTTCCTTTCTCTCAGGCTAACCTTAGAGTGGCTCTTAGGGTTTTTGTTAGCCTTAGCTTCTGTAGATCTGTAGATCTGTAGATCATCATCATCATCATCATCCGTCAGCCAGACTCTACTGAACGGACGCATTTCCTGAGCTCTCTGATATTGCATCTACCTTTGAATATTGCTGAGAATTTTACTTTTTGAAAGTTTTGAAATTTATATACTTGCGTTTATATTCACGTTGTTATAGTTAAGAAATTGAATATTAGTGGTTTTTAGCGATTTAGAAGTTTTCATAGCGTGCCGGCTTAATTTAACTTAAACTTGTGACGGTTTAAACTAATTTTTAACTGCGCGATGCCGTCGCAGAAAGCGTCGTGTGTTAGGTGTAGGGTAAACCGGTGGTATTCGGAATTTAAAGATTATAACGGCGGGCCTATGGCGATTACGGAGAGATCAGTTTGTTTCTTTTGCGAGTTAATGGAGGAAATAGTTGACATAAAACGCAGTGTACGTGAGGTAACGGAGAGACTTACAACGCTTGATGAGGATAGGGGTAGGGCTACGGTTGACGGAAGCCGAACCAATACTAACGTTGAAGACGTTAGTAATTTGAAGGGTGAGGTGCGTAACCTAGTTTCTAGTTTAGGTAGCTTGTCGGGAAGGTTGGATAGAGTTGAGAACGGAGTTAAGGTTAGTCCGAGAGTAGTAGAAGCGAGGGATTTAGAAAAGTTAGGGGTGGAGCTAGGCCGCGTACGTTAGGTGATAGGAATCCCCCCCCCCCTATCGAGGTTTCAAACCCTTTCGCCCATTTGGAAAGGGACGTGAATGAGGGGGAAACTATTTTAATTGGGGACTCTTTAGTGCGCCACATGGACAAAGAGTTCGTTGAACGGCATCCAACCAAGAGGAGGAGGGTCTGTCTCCCAGGGGCCAGGGTTGACAGAGTTAGAGACGAAGTGGATAGGACTGACGTTGCCTCCCGTCACTCGATGTTGGTGACGATGGTAGGAGGCAACGACTCGTATAGGCCCGATACGAGAGTGCCTGACCTTTTGGAGAGATATAGGGGGTTAATTAGGTCCCTGAAGGCGAGGTCAGATAGGTCTTTAGTTCTAGGTATTACCCCTAGGCACGGGTTGGGTCTTAGGATTACGTCAAAAACAATATTTTGGTGCTACTGTAGTATGCGGTCTACCTACGATTCGGCGGTTTACCTTTCAAGTATAATTTCTTATCTTGTTTGCTAATTGCTTGTTTACATCCCAATGTTAATCGCCCTTGACGATTGGTTAGGTTTAGTCATGATATTTTCGTTAGTTTTAACGAAAATATCATGATTAAACCTAACCAATCGTAGGTAGACCGCATACTACAGTAGCACCAATATTTTTTAATAATAAATTAGAAGAGATTTGTGCTGAGGAAAATGTACCCTTCGTAAAGCTGTGGTCCGAATTCAGTGATCCTAGCCTTTTTATAAAAGATGGGGTGCATTTTAATGAAATAGGTAATGCTAGGCTAGGTAGGTTAATAGACGAAAACGTGCGAAAGCTGTATAGGTCGAAGCCTTCTTTAAACGTTGTGGGTCCGGGGAACGCGGGCCCGACGTGAAAAATAGTTTAAAACGCGGGCCCGTGGTAAAAAATAACTTAAACGTCTTTTATTGTAACGCGCGTAGTATTAGAAATAAATTAAATGAATTTTGAGGCGATAATTTATTCCAGCAACTATGATATAGTTGCTATCACTGAAACTTGGTTAAATACCATGACTCGGGACTTGTTGGGGGAACTTGATATAGCGGGTTTTAAATTCTTTACTAATGATAGGTTACATAGGTTTGGTGGCGGCGTTTTGCTGTACATTCGTAATTCCCTTAGGGCTATCGAGGTTAAGTTTGATTTTCCGGCAGCAATTAATGCGATATGTGTTGAAGTTAGGGCGTGTAGTATTAGTTTTAATTTTGTTGTTGTTTATAGACCTCCCGTTCAACCCCTCGATACAGATACTAGATTTTACTCACTTCTTGGTAATTTTATTGACAATCGGAATAGTATAATTGTCGGAGACTTTAACTGCCCTAATGTTAATTACGAGAATTTTACTGGTAATGAGGAGGGTTTGAGATTGATTGAGTTCATGGAAGATAACTTTTTACGACAGATAGTTACCGAACCAACTCGCGGTGACAATATTTTAGATTTGGTGATGACGAACGGCGAGAATATAGTCGAAGGTTTAGAAGTAGGCGAGAGTTTAGGATGTAGTGATCATCAAATTCTTAGGTTTAAGTTATCGATAGATAAAACACTAAGGATAGTAACGTAATAGAAGTCCCTGATATCCGTAGGGCTAATTTTGATAGTTTTGCAGATAGGATGAGAGTAGTGGACTGGGATAACTTATTTATGGGTAATGACACAAATTTGCAATGGGTGGTGTTTAAAGAAAGTTTTAGGAATATTGAAAGGGAGTTTATTCCTCGTAGGCCCAAGCGCGCTAGAAATCATGATAGGCCCAAGTGGTGGACTAGGGAAATAGGCGAGTTCATAATCGAGCGTAATAGAGCGCATAGACTTAATAAGCGCAATGGCACGGCAGCTAACTTTAATAGATATATCGAGCTTAGACGTCAGGTTAAAAGATCAGTTAGGAATGCCAAGCGTAATTTAGATACTTATAGCTGCGGACAGTAAACATAATCCAAAAAAGTTTTTGAATACGTCAATAATCGTAAACCAATAAAAGATAACATAGGCCCTCTAGTGGATGTTAATGGCGCTTTGGCTTCTGACGCTCAGGCATGGCGGGTATTTTCAATAACTTTTTTGCTACAGTTTTTACCGTAGAAGACGTAAATAATGTCCCCGACGTGGACGATATCGTTCCATTTAGTAGCGAGACTATTTGGATGAAATAACTGTTTACGAGGGTGAGATTGCGCATTATATCGATAGGCTAAAAGTTAGCAAGGCTCCAGGCCCTGACGCTTTTTATCCCAGACATTTGAAAGATTTGAAAGACGTTATCGTAGGCCCCTTAACGAAGATTTTTAATCAGTCACTCGAAACGGGGATTATTCCTGAAGTCTTCAAATTAGCTAACGTCACGCCTATTTTTAAAAAAGGCGACCGCGCAGTAGCTAGCAATTATAGGCCCATTAGCTTAACGTCAATTGTAGGTAAACTTTTGGAATCCGTAGTTAGGGATCGTATCATCGATCACTTAGAAAGTAGAGATTTGATTAATAGTAGTCAGCATGGGTTTCGACGCCATAGGTCTTGTTTAACTAATTTGTTAGAATTTTATAACGAAATAGTGCGCGAATACGATAGGCATAGAGCGGCTGACGTTATTTATTTAGATTTTAAAAAGGGGTTCGATACAGTTCCGCATAGGAGACTAATTGCGAAGGTCAAAGCGCACGGTATACGCGGTCAGGTAGCTAACTGATTAGAGGAATGGCTTCGTGCTAGGAGGCAGAGGGTCGTAGTTAATGGTAGTGAATCCGGGTGGTTGGATGTAGGTAGCGGTGTTCCACAGGGTTCAGTGTTAGGCCCATTGCTATTCGTAATTTACATTGACGACATAGATGTAGGATTGATTAGTAATGTGTCAAAATTCGCTGACGATACTAAAATAGGCGGTAAGGTTGTTATCGAGGACGATAGAAATAGGCTTCAAGACGATGTAAATAGGATTATGGGGTGGACGGATAAGTGGCAGATGCAATTTAACGTAGACAAATGTAAAGTTTTGCATATAGGTTCTCGTAACAATAATTACAGGTACACGATGGATGACAGGGAGTTAGCGAGCGTTGACGAGGAAGTAGATTTAGGCGTACGCGTATCTAAGGATTTAAAGGTTAGGAACCAGTGCCTGGAGTCTTGCGCAAAAGCTAATAGGATGTTAGGCTTCATAGCGCATAATTTCGAATTTAAATCGAAGGATATTATATTGCCTCTTTACAAGTCCCTAGTTAGGCCTCATTTAGAATATGCCGTTCAGTTTTGGTGCCCGTACTTGCGTGAGGATATTGATAGGGTAAAAAGGGTTCAGCGTCGTGCCACGAAACTAATTCCGTCATTGCGCTACAAGCCTTATGAAGATAGGATTAAAGAGTTAGACCTGTATTCACTCGAAACTAGGAGATTAAGTGGAGAGCTTATTGAAGTCTTCAAAATCGTTAATAACATCGATAACGTAAATTGACAAATTGTTCACTTTCGATGATAGTAATACTCGTAATAACGGATTTAAGTTGCGTGGCAGACGTTTCATTACTAATATCGCTAAAAACTTCTTTACGTTTAAAGTAATTGATAAATGGAATAATCTTCCCGCGCCCGTCGTGAACTCTACCAGCGTTAATGTGTTTAAGAACCGTCTTGACAGATATTTTAAAAATGTTAACGTTGTTTAAAATAAAAAAAACAATTAGCAACAGGAGCTCTGGTGGTAGTGGTCGAGGATGAGTCTGTTGACGATAAATGCCAGCTTGTGACATGCCAGCGTGTGATGCCAGCAATAAAATTATTAAAAAAAAATAAAAATTAGACTAACACGAACGTAGATGTAGCTCGTAGCGTAAACTAACCCACTTTTTGTTTAACTTTACATACTTTTTTTTTTCTTATCCTCTCCTTACTTTGCATGTCTGTAACTCTCTTTTCTTGCATGTTTGTAGTTTGCATGGTATGAAAGTGAGTTAAGACCGTGTTTGCATGGTTTGTAAGCGTTCTTATTTTACTTCTTTTCATCTTTCACCCCTCTCCTATTTTCTCCGACTACATATTTTTCTGACTTGTCGGCAGTGGCCGGCGGATGATGATGGTGAGTCTTTTTTCTCTTTTTCTGAATGAATGTTAACCAACGAGTGATAGGTGTTGCTACTTACTTAACCCCTTATTCTCTTATCTTCTCTTAACCCCCTACTCTTTCCTTTCTCTCGGGCTAACCTTAGAGTGGATCTTAGGGTCTTTGTTAGCCTTAGCTTCTGTAGATCTGTAGATCAATTATAGGCCTATTAGCTTAACGTCAATTGCCGGTAAACTTTTGGAATCTGTAGTTAGGGATCGTATCGTCGCTCACTTAGAAAGTCGCGATTTCATTAATAGTAGTCAGCATGGGTTTCGACGCCATAGATCTTGTTTAACTAATTTGTTAGAGTTTTATAACGAAATAGTGCGCAAATACGATAGGCATAGAGCGGCTGACGTTATTTGTTTAGACTTTAAAAAAGCGTTCGATACAGTTCCGCATAGAAGATTAATTGCGAAGGTTAAAGCGCATGGTATACGCGGTCAGTAGCTAACTGGTTAGAAGAATGGCTTTATGCCAGGAAACAGAGGGTCGTTGTTAATGGCAGGGAATCGGGGTGGTTGGATGTAGGTAGCGGTGTCTCTCAGGGGTCATTGTTAGGCCCATTGCTATTTGTAATCTACATTAACGACATAGATGTAGGCTTGACCAGTAACGTGTCAAAATTCGCGGACGATACTAAAATAGGCAGTAAAGTTCTTAACGTGGACGATAGAAATAGGCTCCAAGACGATGTAAATAGGATTATGGAGTGGACGGATAAGTGGCAGATGCAATTTAACGTAGACAAATGTAAAGTTTTGCATATCGGTTCTCGTAACAACAATTACACGTTCACGATGGATGATAGACAGTTAGCGAGCGTTGACGAGGAGGTAGATTTAGGCGTACGCGTATCAAAGGATTTAAAAGTTAGGAACCAGTGCCTGGAGTCTTGCGCAAAAGTTGATAGGATGTTAGGTTTCATAGCGAATAATTTCGAATTTAAATCGAAGAATATTATATTGCCCCTTTATAAGTCCCTAGTCAGGCCTCACTTGAATATGCCGTTTAGTTTTGGTGCCCGTATTTGTGTGAAGATATTGAGAGGTTAGAAAGGATTCAGCGACGTGCCACGAAACTAATTCCGTCACTACGCAACAAGTCTTATAAAGATAGGATTAAAGAGTTAGACTTGCATTCACTCGAAACTAGAAGATTAAGTGGGGAGCTTATTAAAGTTTTCAAAATCGTTAATAAAATCGATAACGTAAATTTTGACAAATTGTTCATCTTCGATAATAGCAATACTCGTAATAACGGATTTAAATTAGGTGGCAGACGTTTCATTACTAACATCGCTAAAAACTTTTTTACGTTTAAAGTAATTGATAAATGGAATAATCTTCCCGCGTCCGTCGTGAACTCTACCAGCGTTAATATGTAAAAACCGTTTAGATAGGTATTTTAAAAATATTAACGTCGTTTAAAATAATAAAACAATTAGCAAGAGGAGCTCTGGGGTAATGATCGAGGTTTGAGTCTGTTGACGAGTAATGCCAGCTTGTGATATGCCAGCGTGTGATATGCCAGCAACAAAATTATATTAAAAAAAATTGACTAACACGAACTTAGATGTAGCTCGTAGCGTAAACTAACCCACTTTTTGTTATACTCTTCATACTTTTTTCCCTTCTCTTTTCTTATCCTCTCTTTACTTGCATGTATGTAGTTTGCATGGTATAACAGTGAGTTAAGACTGTGTTTGCATGGTTTGTAAGGTTTCTTATTTTACTTCTTTTCATCTTTCACCCCTTTCCTATTCCCTTCGACTATTTTTCCCACTTGTCGGCAGTGGCCAGCGGATGATGATGGTGAGTCTTTCTCTCTCTTTTTCTGAATGAATATTAACTCATGAATGATAGGTTTTGTTACTTACTTAACCCCTTATTCTCTTCTTTAACCTCTACTCTCTTCTTTCTCTTGGGCTAACCTTAGAGTGGATCTTAGGGTCTTTGTTAGCCTTAGCTTCTGTAGATCTGTAGATCATCATCATCATCATTATCATTTTCATCACATGTTCTTACTTCTCTATTTTCTTTTATAATAGGTGATAAAAAAATCATAGGTGAGAATTTACGCGGCCCCATTTGCCTCGGGGCCCCTGGACAACTGCTCCGTCTGCCCTGCTGTTAATCCGCTATTGCCTTTGTGCGAATAAACTGTTGACAAGATAGGTATATAACTTATAGACTATATAAGATATATGAGATATATAAAATATATATAAGATATATAAGATATACAGTATGTAAGATATATAAGATATATGTATATAAGATACATATATAGGATCTTTTCCATTTTATGGGAACCACCATTTTTTTTAAATAAATACATGGTTTTACAGCATTTTTTATGCTGATTCCAAATATATTATTCTTTTTCAGGAGAAATAAAAAATAAAGTTATAGTCAATAAATTTTTTTTTATATGATATGCCACGATGACGTCATTTGTACGATAACGTCATCGTAAGCTCAGTTAGGGCCTAATAGCCTATTTCTAATAGTTCAAATCAGTTGTTAATTTACCTTGAATGAAAATATTTGCTTCGACTTGACACTATGGAAAATTATAACTTAATTTGGCTAGCAACAATCGTGGATTATAACAACTACTTTAGAGAGGTAATTAAGTTTTAAACAATTAACCTAACCTAACTAAACTAACCTAACTAACCTAACCTAACTACCTAACCTAACCTAACTTAAACTATGCAATATGAGAAAATAAAGAAATATCGTATAAATAATAAAATATTAATGACTATAACTTTCTTATTTTGTATTTCTCCTGCAAAAGAATAATATATTTGGAATCAGCATAAACAAATGCTTCAGAACAATATATTTATTTTAAAAAATGGTGGTTCCCATAAAATGGAAAAGACCCGATATATATATATATATCTAACTCATTTTGGTACAAAAGTAAGAAAAAGAAAAAATTAACAGAAAGAACGCGTTTGTTCTGAATTCTGAAGGCGAATTAAATTCTCACAAATGTTTTTTAGCGGAGGTAATATATTATTTAAAGTAATTCTGTCCAACCTTTTTGGTGGAACTGAGCTACTCTTAAACTTTGGCTAGTGAGAGTAATCTACCTAGCCTGCCTGTATTCAACTGCCCTCCACGTTCCTCTTTTCTTACCATTTTTGTCTTGCCATTGACTCAAAAATGGTCGGTGATCGACCTGTTGGGCACTCCTAATATAAAACATTATCAGTATATATTTTTCTGTTGTTTACTTGTAAAAAAAGCCTCTTAGAAAAAAAAATAACTACAGCGGAACTCAAAAACTTAGTAATGAAAAAAGTTAATTTTATGTATAGTTCCTTATTGTTGAAAACGTTAGCATGCAGAACAACAACTTCCTTGACAAACACGCAAAGTTAAACTCTTCAAAACTTACGCTTTGATTTCGAAAGAAATGAAAACATGCATTCTTTAACACTAATGGAGATAAATACTTAAATTGAAATGTATGCGCGTCCTGACATCCTTCTTGTGAAATAAAGAAATAATTTTAGGAGCTTAAAACATTTGAAAAACTATAAAGAAAGAAAAAGTTCCAGGAAATTTCATTGCCTTCAGAAACCCAAAAAGTTTATTGAATACGTATGAGACACCCTAACTGACATTAAGTTAGCTAGAACGACGATAATTTAAATCCACTCTCTTTTTACAGTTCACTCCTCAAGTGACGACAAAATCAATCATTTGATTTTAGGCTTAGTTATAGCGTTTTATTTATACAGAACATATATGCAAACAATTATATGTTAATAAGGGTTGATAGCTTTTATGCAATATATTAAATATAGTTTCGTGTTACGTTAAACTTTTTCCAAGTGGTTCTTATACTACAGTACATTCACACTGAGCCTGATGACCCTAAAGAAAGAGAAACATCCGACTTTTTTTTTTTTCCCCATTTTGAATCTCAACCGTTCACATAACTCCGAGAAGCTATGAAAATCTTTCAGGAATATTTTTTTCGTAACTAATTATATCACTAATGTTTCCCTTTATTCTATTATCTATTAATAACAAAATTTTAAATTTCATGTAACAAAATTTACCGAAAAAAAGGAAAAAACAACTTGATCCGGATCTACATTCTCTGTTTTGTTGATCCCGTTGATCCACTTGGTTGAAGAAGAACAGGACCAATGACAGGCTCTTTTATCCCTAATTTCAAAATTTTCCAAAGTGTTAGTTACGCTGCTCTTATCCCAGTTTAATCCACTTTCTCCTGGATAAAACTAGATTACTAGATCACTGTGGGTGGGGTGTTACTGTACGGACTGATCTTTTCGGAAAAAGATTAGTTACAGTGATCTGCCCTTCTGAACGAATTCTCCGGAACCAACAGTGTGACCAATCGAATGTCGCTCAAAACTAACGCAGTTGCAAATCAGATCAAATTAAATAAAGTTAGGTTGAGTTGGGTTGGTTTCGTTAGGTTAGGTTAGGTTTGGTTAGGTTAGGTTCTGGGAAATTTGATAAATAGGTTTAGCAGCACCAAAAATGATTCCCTAAACTTGATATTTCAATGACGCGTCTTCAGTAAGTTTTCTTCTTTCTCTCAGCCAAGAGAGGCCAGATACGCTCTTAAACTCACCTTGTGACGTTGAAACGAGGTCACATACAGGCGCATTTTCGCTTCCTCCTGCCACTGACTCTCTAGGCAAAGGAGAATCAACTTTCGTAATTTCTTGCTCGAACTTTGCAGAGTTGTAACTTCCATCTTTATTCGATGTAGAACTCCCATTTCTAAGAGAAATAATGAGCATTAAAAATATATGGAGAGTATATAATGTAGATATATATGAAACAAAAATACACTTGGTTGTCAAATGTATGGAATAAATCACTTAAGGAAGTAAAAAGCCCCTAACATTGATGGTTATTTGTATACATGTAAATTGCCATTATTTTATATTATTATTATTATTACACTTTTGAACTATATGGCTAGTAAAATGTAATTCATGGTATGGAGACTTTCAAAGAGCGAAGAAAGGTCTTCCAAACTGCTATGGTTTCAGTGCAGAAATTTTAATCCGTTTATAGAACAATTATTATGTATTTTCACTATGGTACTCAAGAGACCAATATATTAATAACAAATCTATATGTATCAAACTACACTCTAAAAAATGTTCTTTGATTTTGCAGAGTAATAAAGGACGGTCATTGCACTTATAGCTTTTCATTGTCACGTAAATTTTAAAGCAGTATCGAAGGATACTCTAAAATCTTATCAAACATTTCAAAGTGTGTAATTTGAAAGTTCTGTCCTTCAGTTAAGATCTGAATACATGCAGAGAATGCTCAAGATTATGAAATCGATGTTGTTTATAAACTTAAGAAACAAATTCAGGGTTCGCATGAAATTTTTTTTTTAATAAAACAAATGTTTTAAACAAATGGTTTAAAAATAGATTGTTTTTTTTTTTTAGGATATTTTAGAAACTATTTATAGTCCTAAATATGGTACTTAAATTTTGTTTCTTATATTTTCAAAATATTTTTCTAGTTTGTATCAATCCTTACTTTATATAATCCATAATGCTAGGCCAGGTAGGCAAAAAGATGCCGTGTGGCAAGAATTTGAAGAAATACCATCAATAATTGGTAAAAATGTTCATGGCATAATGCAATGATTGTGGCCAAAAAATTTAGGCCCGTGCAAAGAATGAAAATCCATAAAAAATAATTGTCCTGGCACATATAAAGAATCCGAGTTTCCGAATATTGCTGACTCTGGTGACGAATTTATTGATTATAAAAGTAAGCCTTAATTGCTGTTTTAATTTGAAGACATAGCTGTCTCGTTAATTGTTAATTTTATGGTCATATTTGCACAGTTGCCATGTATCATTATAGTAGACAAGAGATTATTCAATTTTCCACCACGAGGCTATTATTTTGATCAAACCTTGTTTATTAATTTTATAATTCAATGGTGTAAATTATTTTGGTACTATTTTTTTCATTGTTTCTTGTTTAACTTTATAATTTCACATAATATCACATAGTATGTAGAAATTCAAATTTCTTCCCAGTAAGTCTTAATACGTGTTTTTTACCACTCATTTTTTCATTTCAGATTCACCATCACAAAAATAATCTACTGCCATTGCTAATAGCACCAGCGGCTCAACAGAGAGACCAAGTTCATCTTGTGCAGCATCTCAGTTACCTGCCTCTTCTTCTCAAAGTCTAAAATTGGAGCACCATTATCATTTCCTTCCAGTAGCAAGCGAAGCTGATCTACTGTATATCACGAACCCGTCACCATCCCCATCCTTAACAAGCCCAATTCTAAGAGAAGCACTATAGACATTATCCGTTTTCTAATACAAACTTCTTTAAAGGAAAAGGAGGTAATTAATGAAAAAGTGGCAACAGTGATATACACCACTAACTCTACATTTAAAAGAGTGGAATACAAAGCGTTTACAGAAGTGGTAGAAATCCTTCGGCCAGGTTATAAGTTACCAAACAGGAAATGTATAGCAGAAAAATGGCTTGACATAGTATTTGAAAAGAAAACTGAAAAATGCGTTACTAATCTACAGGGTACCTCTGTCTGTATGAGTCTCGATGGTTGGATGGTTGGATAAATGTTGGAAATGAACCCATTGTATGTGCTTCAGTTACATCTCAAACCTCTGATGTCTACCTTGTAGATACCAGTGATACAACTGGACATCCACATACAGCCAAGTATCTAAAAGAAGTTACTAAAAATGCTATATAGAAATGTGAGCAAAGTTCAAATATAAAATCCAAAGCCTTGTAACTGACAATGCAGCAAATATAACAAAAATGAGAACACAACTCTTGAAAGATGAGGAAATTATTTTGATTTGTTATAGGTGCTCAGCACATATACTAAACCTCTTATCAAGAGATCTTGAAGTTGGAAATATTCAAGAACATAGTGTTACAATAATTAAATGTTTCAGAAACAATAATAATGCTTTTGCTGCTTATAGAGAAGCAGCCGGATCTGCACCTGTTGTACTTAAAGATGTGTGGAACACAATGGCAGATTGTTTACAATCATATTTAACCAACTGCCCTATAACACAACCTAACAACAGTTTTGCTTCCCGGTAAAAACATACTGTTTTATACTAATTATAGGGTGCTGATTTCGAAAATGAACTTCATTTTTGCACAATATGTCAGGTTTTGTCAGAATATGATGTTTTATACGGTACTGTTTTATACTAATTTTATGATTTTAGTTCAATAATTTTATGATTATAGTTCATTTTACTTCAATACAAAACACAATAATTGCGTTTTTTACTTTTTAGATTTGTGATGTGTGCTTCAAGGGATTGCGTGAACAGTCCAGATTTATTTTGTTACATCTGTGGTCTATTTACTCCACTTCACAGCGCAGGAATATGACTCCTCTGATAAGAACAACGTATTATCACTGCTTCGGCTGTCATATTGGTGACCAAGACAAAAGATGGGTCCCACATGTTTGCTGTAGTAATTGTGCAATGAATTTACGTGACTGGTTCAATGGTAGAAGGAAAGGTATGGGATTCGTAGTACCTATGGTTTGGCGTGAGCAAAAGAACCATGTTGACGATTGCTATTTCTATCAGAGCAAAGTAGCTGCCTTACATCAAAACTAGGAATAAAATTGACTATCCTGTGGTAGCCTCTGCCATCAAACCTGTTCCTCATAGTGATGACCTTCCGATTCCAACACCACCAGCAGATAAGAATCTTCTGCCAACATCATCTGAAGAGGAAGCATTGTCAGAACAAGCAAATGAATCTTCTGATACAGAGTACTGTCCAGAATCTTCTGAACCACATTTCATAACTCAGCAAGACTTGAATGACTTGGTTAGGGACATTTCTTTCAAAGGGCAAGGCTGAACTTTTAGCTTTGAGACTTAAGGAGTGGAACTTAGTTCAGGTGAGGTGCGCATTACTTCTTTTCGCAAGAGAAGCTCCGACATATCGTGCTACTTTCAAACTGTAAATCAGCTATGTTACTGCTCAGATTTGGAAAGTTTATTCTCGTATTTTAAAATAGAACATGTTCCAGACGAGTGGCGACTTTTCATTGACTCTAGTAAGCGGAGTTTTAAAGCTGTTTTGTTACACAATGGGAACGTTCACCCAAGCATTCCAATTGGACACTCAGTTCATCTCAAGGAGTCATATGAGAACATGGTAACACTTCTGAATGCAATCAAGTATGATCAATATAAGTGGAAGATTTGTGGAGACCTAAAAGTGGTAGGACTTCTCCGGGGAATGCAGGGTGGCTTTACCAAGTACATGTGCTTTCTGTGTTTATGGGACAGTAGAGCAACACAGCAGCATTCTGTAAAGAAGGACTGGCCACCACGTGAAGCCTTTGTGCCAGGACAACATAGCATGAAGTATGAGCCATTAGTTGATCAAGAAAGGATTATTCTGTTCCCCTCTGCATATGAAACTAGGGTTGATAAAGAACTTTGTCAAAGCGCTTGACACAGAAGAAGCTGCATTCAAATATTTGCATTCAAAATTTCCTAGCGTTAGTGATGCGAAGATGAAAGAAGGTACTTTATTGGTCTCCAAATAAGAGTGCTTTTAAAGGATGAACAATTTTTGAGCACTCTCAATGCAAAGGAACTAAGGGCCTGGAATTCTTTTAAGAATCTTTGTGACAACTTCTTAGGCTCAACAAAGTCCCCTCACTATGAAGCAATGGTCACCGAGCTGCTGGATGCATACCAACAACTTGGGCTAGAATGTCTCTGAAGATCCATTTTTTGCACAGCCATCTGGACTTCTTTCCAGATAACCTTGGCTCAGTGTCAGACGAACACGGAGAGCGGTTTCATCAGGACATTGCAATGATGGAAAAAACCATCAAGGACGATGGGACCCTTGCATGCTTGGTGACTTTTGCTGGATGCTAAAACGGGAAGACTCTACTGAGTATAGACGCAAATCCAAGAAAACTCACTTCAAAGAAAGTGAACTATATGTAGCAGTTGATATGTAATAATGCATGTGTACGTATCCTTTTTTGTTGTTCTGTTCTGTTCTGTTTTACTACAAATACAAATAAAAGTAGATTTATAAGTAGATTTTCAAAAATTTCTTCTCTCTGTGATACTGAACTTTCAAGTTTTGAGTGTATTCTGCCTGTAAACGTCTAAATAAGGGTTACAGATATCTAGATAACCTGAAACGATAGAGAAAAACTAATGTGATTGTCAGATTCAGCACTCCAAAATTAATTTAGATCACCCATTAAATTGGGAGAAGCAGGATTTTTTTTTTTTGTAGACCAGTGTAATGGTAGCAGTGAGTGATGGAGAGAAAAGACATGTATTGGATGGCAATATTACAAGTAAAGTAATGGATAAAAATATCAAACGATGCGCTGAAGATATGTTAAAAATAATAAAACACATTGCAGTAGCATTAGATAACATTCAAAAAGAGACAGACGAGTGATATTGGAGAGGCAACACATATATGGAGAGAATTAGAAAGTAAACTCTCGGAAAAAGGAATTGACAATGTAGCAAAAGAGAAATTAAAAACCTTGCAAACATATTGCAGCTTTCTTACAGAGGAAAAATGTTAAATACTGAAGAGCATGATACTGCGATGGAATGGGCAAATGAACATTACTCATCAGCATTCCCACACATTTTATACTTCAAAGCAGAACCTGTCCCCTATCCTAAATATATTTTTAACGAAATTACTACTATTCTTGTATGGTGGTACTTACTGGGTCATCATATTGACTCCTCCATGATTAATTTTCTATTAATCTATTTACCACAACAGCCTCCTCGGCATCTATTGAACGAGTCTTTTCCTTTTTTTTTTTGGCATGATTCATTCTATAGTAAGAAATAGACTTGGCCCTGAGTAAGTTGCAAAATTAGTATTTATTTACAAATGTTTTAAATAAGTATATGACATAAGAATTAAGGAATTCGTCGAACATTAAGAGAAGTTTAAAAAGAACTATCACAAAAAGGCTAAACAAAAAATTAAAACTGTTTTAGTTCTTACTGAGCTACGCGAGCTACAACGCATTTTAATTTTCGATATGAAGTCAATATTTGTTTAAGTTAAAAAAGTGTAACAACTTAATTTTAGAAAGCTAAAAAGTAAAATTTAATTTCGATTGACTCTTTAATAACACAACTTTACGTATTAATAAATAATTCATAACAGGAATGTGATTGGCAGCAGTGTTTATCATTTATTAGCCTTTGATATGCAAAAACCAATAGCATATTTTTAGAAATTTCTCTTTAATGTAAAAGAAAATAAATGAATAAAAACTGAATAATTGTATTTCTTGATTAAAAAAAACCTAAGACATTATTTCCTAAAATATTAAAATCAAAATTTTTTTCGTTCTTTACAATATTTTATGACTGAACTTTTAATTGTGCGTGCGTTATCCATACTACACCGTGGTAGCCACCAAGTTTTTTGTTTTTCTTACATAAACAAAAAAATAGCGAAAACCCCACAGACAGATTATAATGAATATAGAATGAATGTAATTTAATGGATTAACTTTATGTAACAACGTACTGGTAATTATTATTTAGTACAATAATTTCAAATTTGCTTTACGTGTCTTTAAATAAACTAACGAGATCACGACTCTAATGTCAAACGTAAATATTTTCTTTAAAATATAACTTATTTAAATTACTTTTTTCTCCATGTTTCGAAAACTGAGAAGAGGGTTTCATGCGAGCGATATGTTTTAAAAGTTGTCTTAAACACCAAAAGTTTTCAAAAGGTGGAAATTAACTGTAAATTTAATTTTAATTATTATGGACTATATATAGTTTGCCAATAAACTTTTTAATTTTCATTTTCATTATTGATGAAACTGAGATATAATCGACTGAATTCGTATCCCGATAAAAGGACAGTTTCCTCTTCAGTCATACTTAAAATAAAACCTTCTAAATTTAGAACTTATAACTTCTTTTTGAGGGTGCATTCAAGGGGAAGTTTTTCCTTCTTTTGGACATCAGAGTTTCATGTTAAGTGATATAATAATTTCTTTTTGAGGGAACTGAGACGATAGAAGATAATATTTCTATTTATAGAAGCTTGCAGGAAGTCTTTGTTTCTGTACATGTGCTTCGAAAAATTTAATAATAATAATAATAATAATAATAATAATAATAATAATAATTATAATGATAATAATAATGATAATAATAATGATAATAATAATAAAAATAATAATAATAATAATAATAATAAGTATAATGATAATAATAATAATCATAATAATAATAATAATAATAATAATAATAAGATCCTTCGATACTTTCGAAGGAAAATGTTAGCTTTTCCTTTGAAATTTCAGAGTTCTTGCAAAGAACATGTTTAGACTCTAAAGTATATTTAGGATGTATTTATTCATGTAAATAACCCAGCCATAGACTGCCTCAAGCCAGTCTGAAAAAGGTGGAGGAGGCGCGCAGTGACGAGCCCCCTTCACGTAATGTATTTGGCTCAATCCAATTCTCCTTATATATATATATGCATGGAACAAGGAACTCTTCTGGGAAAATTAAATGCACTATAGTTCGAATAAGTAATGGTAAATGACAAACACTATAGTTTTTCTTTTTCATGATGCTAGCCCGACGTGGGCAACGGGTCACTCGCAAAGAAGCTCCAAAAATATAGCTTCCCTCACCAGCTATTTGCAAAGCAGATAAGATCCAGCTTTGGGACAGGATCTAGGGTTTACAGCTACACCTAGCCTACTATATTCAGAACCTCAATATAAGCAAAAGACTCGTTGCATTCACGTCGGATTGAATACATCAAAGAAAAAGGGGCAACTATTGTATTTTAGCTAAAAACCAAAACTTAAACCTCAACTGGCAAAATTGAACATCCACCTTTCAAGGCACATAACATGTCCGTTTCATGATGGGATTGAACTCAGAATGGTCCACTGAGGTATTTTTTTCATGATATACACAGACTGTACATGGAACAAGGAACTCTTCTTGGAAGTTTTGGTTTTTGGCTAAAAATACAATAGTTAACCCTTTCTCTTTGGTGTACAACGTGAATACAACGAGTCTTTTGCTTATATTGAGGTTCTGAATATAGTAAGCTAGGTGTAACTGTAAACCCTAGATCCTGTCCCAAAGCTGGATCCTATCTGCTTTGCAGATAGCTGGTGAGGGAAGCTATATTTTTGGGGCCCTCTTTACGAGTGACCCGTTGCCCACGTCGGCCTAACATCATGAAAAGAAAAAACTGTAGTGTTTGTCATTTACCATTACTTATTCGTACTATAGTGGATTTAATTTTCTATGCACGGTCTGTGTGTATCATGAAAAAAATTCAGGGGACCAGTCTGAGTTCAATCATATATATATATATATATATAATATATATATATATAATATATATATATATATATATATATATATATATATATATAGAAGAGAGAGGAGAGAGAGAGAGAGAGAGAGAGAGAGAGAGAGAGAGAGAGAGAGAGAGAAAGAAGATATATATTATATATATATATATATACACAAACTCAGGGCTAAAATCATGAAAAAGAAAAAACTATGGTATTTGTCATTTACCATTACTTATCCGGACTATAGTGGATTTAATTTTCCCAGAAGAGTTCCTTGTTCCATGCACGGTCTGTGTTTAACATATATATATATATATACTGTATATATATAAGGAGCAAGACTAGTCCATATAAAACATTTAGTATGCAAAGCTTTCGACATTTCTAATGTCATCGTCAGGTGCTAAAAATTAAATATATATATATACAATTAAAAGCAACTATGAACTTAAAACAATTAAAAACAATGACAAATATTACAGCGAAAATAAAAATTAAAACGTGAAATTATACAGTTAATACACTTAAAATATAAAATATAAAAAGAACCATACAAGGCGGCTTACCTTTAAGATAACAATAAATGTCAATATTTAAATTCAAAACATAGTAACATGAAATTCACGCCTGAAACGGAAAACGATCATTATTTGCCATTCTTTGACATAAATATTACGCGTAGCAATAATCACTTCGTAACATCAGTTTTTCGGAAATCCACTTCACAGGCTTGGGAATGAAATTTGACAGTTTCGCACCACCACAAACATGACCTTATCCTTACCCTCTAATGCCGTTCATACGAGATTTGCTCCAACTACCATCTTCTTCATGCCGAGTTGGAATTCCTTAAAAAGTTCTTACTAGGTAATGGTTTCCCTTCTAAACTCATTGACAGTATAATAAAAAGATTCATGAACTTAAAATTCTCTAATAAAACTAAAATCGTCGTTACTACAGTACAGAGGAAGGTTGTATATTTTAAACTCCCTTACTGTGGACCCGAAAGTCTCGTGTTGAAGAGGAAAATTGGTAAACTTATCAATAGATTTTATCCCCAAATTTCTGTTAAATGTATTTACACATTAGAACGTAAATTACATTCCTTTTTCAAATTTAAAGCTATAATTCCAAAGCCCTTGTGCTCATCGGTCATTTATAAATATACATGTGACGATTACACATCGTCGTACGTTGGCATGACTTGCACGCCAACTCCAAATTCGTATCGATGAACACGAGGGTATTAGTAGCCGTACTAATAATAGACTTACAAATCCCTCCCAATCACATATACGTTCCCACTCCCATCAGTTAGACCACCCAATTAAATCTACTAACTTTTCAATAATTGCTAAAACCAATAAGCGCGACCTACCCCTCTTAGAAACAATTCTCATTTTTAAGCATAAACCGGATATAAATCATTATACCCCATTCCATAACCTCAATGTCTTTCAATAAAACTTCCTTTACCTACCTACCAACCAACCAAGTTAGTGCCCGTTAATAAAAACAAATTTCACTCTTTCCCACGCTTTGCTGTGTCTGTGACTGAGTAACTTGTACCTGATTTCTTCCTTTTAAGATTTTATAGATTTTAATATTTTACATATTAAACTTTTCCATAATGATCCCCTAAATTATTTATAATGGTTTTATGTACATTTATGCTTATCTTAAAGGTAAGCCCCCTTTTATGGTTCCTTTAATAATATTTTATATTTTAAGTGTATTAACTGTATAATTTCATATGCTTTAATTTTTATTTTCGCTGTAATATTTATCAATGTTTTAATTGTTTTAAGTTCATACTTGGTTTTAATTATATATATATATATATGTATATGATTTTCAGCACTGAACATGACATTAGAAATGTCGAAAGCTCTGCCTAGTAAATGTTTGTATATGGACTAGTCTCGTTGTTCATTATTCGACTAAGGTTTCCACCTTAAAAATCACTTGGCTCTCTCTCTCTCTCTCTCTCTTCTCTCTCTCTCTCTCTCTATATATATATATATATATATATATATTATATATATATATATATATATATATATTCTTAAAACTTACCTTTTAGAAGCATTCCTTCTGTTTCGATGTTTGCATTTAGCTAGAACGATGCCAACAATGATGAGAACAACCACACAGGAAATACCGCCAATCACAGACCCCAGAACTGGACTCATGTCTTCAGTTTGGTCCCCAATACCGATCGCTGTGTCACAAAAGAAAAAACGAAAGAGGGTATTCTAAGAATTTTATAGTGCCTTCCAACTTATTGAAAGTTGTTTGGTATTAGTAGTTTTTTATTAGGAACTTTAGTTGAAACCAGAAGCAAAATCACAAGTAGTTAATGAAAAGAAGGGTTATCAATGGGGTAGTAGTATGGGGTCATTTAGGGAGAGGGGTGAGGGGTTGCATTTAGTGAGAGTGGGTGTGGGGGCAGTGGAGGATGTTAAGATAAGGGTGATAGGTGGGGGGAGGGTGGTAGGTGGGGCCTGTTAAGAAAAAACAATAAAATAAAACAATATATATATATATATATAACGTCATGTTATGAACTTTAGCGGCCACCATTCAATTCTGCCATAAACATAGCAGTGGTATCACACCTTCGGTAGTTAAGCCTCCGACCTGCGCCCACCGTAATCCATCCTGGTTAACCATCATTTTATTAAGACATATATATAGACAATTTAAAAATGATTGAGGAGTAAATAGAAACACATCTACATACAATATTTATTAACATGTTAAGAAATTAAATTTTTGTATGTGTAGTTACAAATAATGGCGGAAATAGTTAATACTGTACATACAATTCTTTTTAAGAATAATAATACATCACATCTGCATATAATATTTATTAACGTATCAAGAAATTAATTTTTTAGTAGTATAGTAAACTCACAAATAATGGTGGAAATAGTTACATTCTCATTACTTTGTATAATACAAGCAATTCGTTTTAGAAATAATACCCTGTTTAAAGTAGAAGGTTTCTATATTCGATATACAGAGCCTTAAGATCATTTAGAATTATTTTTGTTCCTACTTTACAATTGGATGTAACATTCTCATAATTCCTAATCTTTGAACATGGAGATTCAAAAAGCATGCTCGAGTACATGGTTCAATATTACAATATTATCATAAAAAGTCAATGTATAGACAACACGCTCTAAGCGAGCGTTTATTCTCTTTTCACTAGTTTATCAATTGAAAACTGTTTAGAGGTCATATCGATGTCTGAGGAAATCCTCTAAATCGTGGCGACAGTTACAGTGTATATAAAGAAACAATTCCTCAAAATGAACGTGAAGATGGGGGAGGGTTTGCAATGTTTTAGACCAGTGTTCCAAAGCGACTGGTACTTCTCAAAAGAAATGTCTTCAAAATATTCTCTTAGTTCCAAGCCATTCTCCCCTTGTTCATCTTTACACTTCATAAAATCGTCAATTAAAAATGTATAGGTATGCTCGAAAACGGTTTCAAAATGACATATATCATCAACGCACGCATTTAATAAAGGTTTCATGTTGAGGAAGGCAGGTTCCTCGACTGCGTCTTTTCACGTCCGAGACAGAGGATGCGGACTGGTTCAACGATCCCGCCCATCATCAGCCGATGAAGTTGAAGGTTTTGGTGAGGCGTCTCGAGCTCCTTCTGAAACCTCATCAAGTTCTACAGGTTCTTGTTGATTGGATGTACCATTCATTATTCTGGAGAAAAAGAACAAGAGAAGATATGATAATTAAAACCCACTCTAATAGACGGAGTTTATTTCCACAACAGTTTCGATGCCCACTGGCATCCTCTTCGGGTGGATACAGAAAAACGAATGAACCAAAAACAAGAGGGAAAACAGTCCAGGGACCATTAAGAAATTCACACCTAGGTTAGATCCCGTTCTCCCGACACTGGAAGGGCATTTTTTATTAAAGGGACCCACTTAAAGTACATTCGCACAAATTTAAAACTACCTTCTTGTTCTATACATACAGATTCTATTTTTTTTTTACATAATTATTTCATTTATTATTAAATTTATTACATTCAATATTGCATTATTATTTATTACAGAAATTATAAATTTATTATTACATTGATTATTACACTGTTGTTTATTATACAGAAATTGTAAACCGAAAAACGAATGAAAAAGGCGAGAAGGAAATCCAGAGACCATTAAGAAATTCGCACCTAGGCTAGATCCCGTTCCTCCGACCCCAGAAGGGCATTTTGTTTTATTAAAGGGTCCCGCTTATAAGTACATTCGCACAAATTAAAACTATCTTCTTGTTCTATACATACAGATTCTATTATTTTGACATAATTACTGCATTTATTATTGCATTTACGTTTTTTAACATTTATTATTATTACCTTTACACTACTTATTACATTTATTTTATTACCTTTATTATTACATTTATTGCATTTATATTTATTTCCACATTTATTACTTCCATTATTACATTTATATTTACGTTTATTATTCCATTTACATTTTACCGAAAAAAACAACAACGAATGAACCAAAAGCGAGTAAGGAAACAATCCAGAAACCTTTAAGAAATTTACACTTAGGTTAGAACTCGTTCACCCGACGCCGTAAGGGATTTTTTTGACCAAGAATCTCATTAAAGGGTCTAACTTATAAGTACCTTCGCACAAATTAAAATTATCCACTTGTTCTATACATACAGATTCTATTATTTTTCTTTTGACATAATAATTACATTTATAAAGCACCTTACTTGATTCCCAATCTATAGCATGATTATTTTGGCTGGCGTGATAAAAAATGGCACTATTAGTATTACAACTTCTGAAGGCATATTTGTGTTCTTTAATACGGGTTTCAATATTTCTTCCAGTTTCTCCTACGTATACTAAATCACAACTTTTACAGGGAATGCTGTAGACACAGGCTTGTTCCTGTTTTGCAACGTTATTCCTGACCAATTTACTTTTCACGGTAGACGCCATTCGTACATTCATTATTTTTCATATCATGGTGAAGGGGTTAAAAGCTCAATTATTTCTTCCATGTTTCTAAGAGCACTCAGGATTTGTAGCCCACATTTGCTGGACCCGGAATATTCAAAGATTTGGAACATTTTTAAGGATTTAAAATATCCTGAGTGGTTTATCAGAAAGGCGTATTTTAAAGCCAGAAAATCTTTTCATGCCCCTCGGGAACCTTCAGTAAACCAAAAACAATATGTGAGTTTGCCTTACATTGCCAGCTTAGAAAGAGTAAAACCGTTGACGAAAGATTTTAAGTTTGCTTTGGCGTTCAAATATTCGTCTACCGTGAAAAGTAAATTGGTTAGGAATAACGTTGCAAAAGAGGAACAAGCCTGTGTCTGCAGCATTCCCTGTAAAAGTTGTGATTTAGTATACGTAAGAGAAACTGGAAGGAATATTGAAACCCATACTAAAGAACACAAATATGCCTTCAGAAGTTGTAATACTAATAATGCCATTTTTTATCACTCCAGTCAAAATAATCATGCTATAGATTGGGAATCAAGTAAGGTGCTTTATAAATGTAATAATTATTTCAAAAGAAAAATAATAGAATCTGTATGTATAGAAAAAGTGGATAATTTTAATTTGTGCGAAGGTACTTATAAGTTGGACCCTTTAATGAGATTCTTGGTCAAAAAATCCCTTACGGCGTCGGGTGAACGGGTTCTAACCTAAGTGTGAATTTCTTAAAGGTCTCTGGATTGTTTCCTTACTCGCTTTTGGTTCATTCGTTCTTTTTATCGATAAAATGTAAATGGAATAATAAACGTAAATGTAAATGTAATAATGGAAGTAATAAATGTGGAAAAAATATAAATGCAATAAATGTAATAATAAAGGCAATAAAATAAATGTAATAAGTAGTGTAAAGATAATAATAATAAATGTTAAAAAATGTAAATGCTATAGTAAATGCAGTAATTATGTCAAAATAATAGAATCTGTATGTATAGAACAAGAAGATAGTTTTAATTTGTGCGAATGTACTTATAAGCTGGACCCTTTAATAAAAAAAAAAAAAGTGCCCCTCTGGGGTCGGGGGAACGGGATCTAGCCTAGGTGCGAAGTTCTTAATGGTCTCTGGATTGTTTCCTTCTCGCCTTTTACATTCGTTTTTCGGTTTACAATTTCTGTATAATAAACAACAGTGTAATAATCAATGTAATAATAAATTTATAATTTCTGTAATAAATAATAATGCAATATTGAATGTAATAAATTTAATAATAAATGTAATAATTATGTAAAAAAAAAATAATAGAATCTGTATGTATGGAACAAGAAGATAGTTTTAGATTTGTGCGAATGTACTTTAAGTGGGTCCCTTTAATAAAAAATGCCCTTCCAGTGTCGGGAGAACGGGATCTAACCTAGGTGCGAATTTCTTAATGGTCCCTGAACTGTTTTCCCTCTTGTTTTTGGTTCATTCGTTTTTCTGTATCCACCCGAAGAGGATGCCAGGGGGCATCGAAACTGTTGTGGAAATAAACTCTGTCTATTAGAGTGGGTTTTAATTATCATATTTTGACCTTCACGTAGAAAAAAGTGAAGTTTTTTGCATTTAACAAGAGATTAGTGAATATAAGGAAGCACTTTTAAAAAATCATTATATTTGGTAAAAACATTGCATAAGAGAGTATCACGGAAACGATAGAGTCCCTAGAAAAACCCAAGCTCAGAAGTCCATCAACGTGTACTACAAGTGGTCCCACAGGGTGTAATAAGATTGTTTATGCTTAAAGTTATTAAAAAAAAGATGCAGTGTTCTCAAAGCCTGTACACAGCGTTATATGGTGCTATGCAGCCTACCAGCCTATTTTTGACGATTACAAAGATGTTGTCTTATTCCACAAAGGTATTTATGACGTTGGTGATTTAAAGAATTATAACCATACGTTGATGATTTTATCCTAGAAATGAATAAAACGATTGCTGAGACGTTTTACAGTGCTTTCCCACCATCTATTTCCTATTTTCAGTTTTAGCCCTATTATTATCTAGTTTTATATAATGAAGAAGGTTGGAATGCTGCCTCATGAGGTGCACGCTTCACTACAAAGTACGAAGCGGCATAACACATCTCTAGACCACAATAAAACTAGAATTAAATGAATGGAGAGCGAATTGACGTATATTTTAAATAAACAATTACATCCTGATGAGAAAAGAATTTTATACCTAAAAGTTCTTTAGAAATTTCTTCAAGAGTATGAACACTACAGGGCGTCCCAAAAAAAAACTATATACTCTTTATAGCATCATATATTTTATAATTTTAAAAAACCAAACAATATATTGTTATAGCAATTGCCAATGAAAGGTAAATTAGTAATCTAAGTGATCAAAATGTTATAGCGAGTTGTTTGCATATAAAATTTAATTAACTACGCCAAGTGCTCAAAATGTTCTCCGGCGGCATGAATGCACTTTTGAATGCGTCGACTAACTGATTCGCAGATATGGACTAATGTGGATGCTGTGATGGTCCCGCACTTTTCCCTAATTGCATCCTTAAGGTGTTCGAGTGTTGCAGCTCTTGTACCATAAACTGCATCCTTCAGGTAGCCCCACAAGTAAAAATCAAGTGGAGTCAAGTCCGGTGAACGTGGAGGATACTCAACGCTTCCTCTTCGTCCTATCCAACGGTTAGGCAACGTTTCATCGAGGTACCTTCTGACATCACAATGATAATGTGATAATGAGGGGGGGAGGGCTCCATCTTGTTGAAAGTAAAAGTCGTCGTTTCCAAACAACTTCCGAACTGCAGGTATAATTTCTGTCCGCAGCATGTCGAGATATGCGGCACTGGTAACTGTCCCATTGAAGAAAAATGGTCCAACCAAACCCCTGGATGATAAATCACACCATGCTGTTAATCCTGGTAAATTAACATGTTTATCCACATAAACGTGTGGATTATCAAGTGACCAGTACCTGCAGTTGTGTCGATTTACTGTGCCATTCAGCTTGAAGGTAGCTCATCAGACCACACGATTTTGTTGACAAACTGTACGTCTTCGGCTTCCATTGACTGAAACCATTCACAAAATTCGAGTCTGCGATCAGGGTCATCTTCAGTCATGGCGTGTAACAGACTTGGAATGTAACTTTTCCATTTTGCCGACTTTAAAATCCGGTGAACACCTGATTTGCTGATTCCGGTCTCACAGGCACATTGCCTAACTGATTTCTGTGGTGATCGATTAAATTTTTGCAACACTAAAACGGAGTTTTCATCACTCGCACTTGATTTGCGTCATCCAGATCTTCGCTTGTGCATGTCTTGAGCAGATCCCTATGCCTCAAACTTGTCACGGATGGTTGTAATGGCGAGACCTGTTGGTGGCTTTATACCAAATTCCCGGATCCATTGCCGCTGGGCTTCGGACACATTCTCAAATTTCCAATACCATTTCAGAACACTTTTTCGTTGCTCCAGTGTCAAACGTTTACGCAACATGGTTCTTTTGCTGAACTGAATAAAGTTGAATGCTGTAGAGTTTGTATCGTGGAATGAGTGCGTAGGCTAAGTCCGAAGCAAGCTAGTGAGTGACTAGACTACGTTCGGTCCATAGGCTTCGCCATTACAAGGCCTTTGATAAAACAAGGCCAGGCTTAGTCGACGCATTCAAAAGTGCATTCATGCCGCCGGAGAACATTTTGAGCACTTGGCGTAGTTAATTAAATTTTATATGCAAACAACTCGCTATAACATTTTGATCACTTAGATTACTAATTTACCTTTCATTGGCAATTGCTATAACAATATATATATATTTTTTTTTAAATTATAAAATATATGATGCTATAAAGAGTATATAGTTTTTTTTGGGACACCCTGTATAAGGAACCTATGGAACTATCGGTAGTTATCAAGCATAGTGACGATACTGAACATGTTGAGACTAGAGACGATCATTCCGAAGACAATGATGGTGGGAACTTCCACCACCTCGAACAAATGATAAAAAATAGTCTTCCTAATACATTGAGAAATAAAAGCCTAAGTCTTTTAATCTATTGAGTGGTGATCCAATTATACAATGTTCTAATACAAGTGAAGTTATTGGTGGAGGTTCAACGGTATCGGGTTCGAAAATAATTGACATCAGCTATGATTTGGTGAGAAAGTAGGAGAGGCCACTCCTACCAGGGTGGAACCATATTAAAACAAGGTTACAGCAGATGAACATTCAAAAAACATTGATCAATAACCAAAATAGAATTAAACCTCTGCAACAAGCAATTCAATCCCCACACCAGAGTACTCCTCCAACAGGTACACCCTGTTTAAGACTTGAAAAGGAGGATCGTCAACACTCGCCCCTCTCCACACGCTTCTGAAATACATAAATGGCTGACGTATTAGATATTTCTAACCCCGCTTCTTACGGTAGGGTTGAGAGCTTCTACAGAGGTACCTATGCTGAAGGGATAAAAAAAAGATGTTGCAAATTTTTTGCATGAACAGGATGTTCATGCACTTTATAAAACTGTGCAAAGAGGGTTTAAATTGCTAAAACAAAAGCAGCATCATTGGACACTGTATGACAGGCAGATTTGAGTGATATGCAACGGTAAGCGACGTATAATGATGATTACAGGTATATTTTATTTATAATTGACGTCTTATCCAGATACTTGTGGCTTGTACCGCTTAAAAATAAAACCCCAGACGTAGTTGCTAAAGGTACAAAGTCTTTGATGTTAAAGGAAAATAGAATACCAGCCTATTCTTGTACAGATTTAGGGAAAGAGTTTATATGTTGTTCTTTTCAAAACATGTTGGCGGAATTTAACATTATTTATTATAGCAGCAACTCAGTGCATAAAGCGTCTTTAGCCGAAAGGGTACATCGTTATTTTACGCACAAATATACTTACAGTACAGATACATACATACACATACTTAGTCAGTTATCATCACCCTACAACAATCGCTCTTACCATCGCATGATTGAGACATCTCCTAATGAAGTTTTTAAAAGGGATGGTCATGTACTATGCTGAAGATCTAAATGGTTTAAGTGAGGGTTTAATTTAGGAAAAAAAGCCGCTTAAAATCGAGAAAATCTTAGGAAGCAAAGGTTCGGGAAACGAAAATGTACCTGGTAAAATGGTTTGGCTACCCAGAGAGTTTCAATTCTTACATAAAAGCTGGTGTAGTAATGAGAGACTAATAGTATACAACATGTCTTCTGACCAGTGCTACGTCACATTGCCTTCCTCAGCCTCGCTGTGTCCATACCCAGCCAATACTCTGGCAAACTTCACAACAAATCTGCATAACCCTATCGATTTGCAACATGAGACATACGAGGTAGGATTGTATGAATTTCAACTGGATGCCAAGCTTTTAAGAAGTGTGGAGAAACAAATGTTTTTAATGGTTCTTAGAAAACGCGGTAAAGTTGAGAAAGCCGTTCCATTCAGCACGGAACGGCGATGTACAGTACTATAACACCGAAATAACACTAGGCCCTGGCCATTATGACATCATGGAAGATATTGTAAGAGGTCTAAATAAGAGCTTGGACAAATCAAAACTTACAAATGATCTATTTTTCGAAATAATACCCGTAGCATGGATTGCAGGAGCGGAAAATAATCTATTGTTAAGATCGGAGACGCAAAAAAATATTAGGAACATAAAGGTGTTCAAGATTCTACCTAATGGAAGATATATTTTTGTTTTCCAAAGATATACATTTCACAAACTAGAGGATGACAAGGCTAGCTTATTATACCACTTAAAATTGCAAAATCTGCTAGACAGACTTCCTATGGGCTACATTTACAGTAATATTGTGGAACATCAGTTTGTGGGGGACAGTCAGGTGCTTTTGCTGCGCATTGTGCATATACCTGATCATGGAGGGAAAAGTTTGAGCATAACGTATGATAATCCCCGTTATGTCAAGGTTGCTTCTAACCTACTAAACAGTATTGTGATACATATCAGAACGATTGTAGATCAAAACTATCCATTCAGTTACGGGAGCTTAACAGTGAAACTTCACTTTCGACGTGTTACGGTATGATTCAAAAGCCTTTAGTCGTGTACTGTGGTGTGAGATACCAACGTGGTAATGGACTTGGTTCAATCTTTTTTTCTATACTACGAACGGCTGTCCACTTACTAAAGAGTGGTTCCAAATTTCTCGGTCGGAAGGTTCTACAACAGTGGTGCACAAACTTTTTTGATGTGAGGGCCAAGCGAAGAAAATAACTAAATGTATTAGCCTACTTACTTTCCATCTAAGTCATAAATTGGGTCACTTTTATATTCTAACTTTTTCATTGAATTGAAAAGACCCGTGGGGCCACTGAAAAGACCCGTGGGGGACACATTTGGCCCGCGGGCCAGGGTTTGTGCATCACTGTTCTACAATCAGGTATTAACACGGTTGAAGATGTGATGGCTGGTGTCAAAACTAAAAAAGCTTTGAAAAGACAATTATATCGTATGAGAAGTGAGATTATTGATGACGTTAATAAAATTGTGAAAAGAGATTGTGATGTAATGGGACCTAAAAATCGGCAATAAAAATGAAACGTCTAGTAAAGAAGAAGCAAATGTCACTTCGAGCCGTAAAACGAAAAAGAAAGACTTCTAAAAAATCAGAGCGATGCTCTAAGCGCATAAAGCCCATCGTTGACGTGAACTGATATAAATCACTCTTGTACAGTTATCTCTCATAGGTATTTGTGGTTCTATAGTGTAAGGTAGGATCTGGTATTCGGTCCAAGCTACTCAACATACGTAGCTAGTCCACCCACGAACGCCCAGATCCGGCAATACTACAACTTTCTTTATTCTGAAGGTGCTTCCCAAAAATAAACTGTATAAAAACAGTATAAAAATGTTGGGAGAAGTCGAAGGAATTAACTAAATTATTAAAATCAATCTGTCTAACGATAAAATACTCGTACATATTATATGTCAAGAAATGTTTTATTTTAGTTTAACAAGAAATATATTATTAAAGTGTTTTCATTATAAAAATAAATATTTTAGAAATGGATGAAAGGTTGCACTTGTGAAAAAAAAAATGAATAATATTTACATAATAAAAGTTTATCTACAGAATGTCTGAAAAAAGTTTAATTACTTCCTCGATTAGATTCATCTAATATGCTACCATTTTTCACCTCTTGGAGAAATCGCGTTTGGGCGCTATGATGAATATGAAATGCCTTTATATAACGCATATAAAATAAAACACATTTTAAAAAGAACAACTTTCACTGATATTATGAGAGAAAAAATATAACACTTACTTTAAAATTTCGTCTGCGGTAAAGTTCAACATACTGAATTTATCACACACAAAGTAGCTTGGTTCACTGTTGAAAATTCGACTCATGAGTGCTGAACCAGTTCGATCTGTTTATATATGTTGGGGTATTGTAACTCGGCCCACAAAATTTCGTTATATCTTCCCTGCTACCATGGGCACACATACTTACTTTATGTTACTTTATAAAGGTTTGAACGACGGTTCAGGATCGACCTGTGGTCGACCCATCTGCATCATCCCGCCTCATCTGCGGAATTTGGTGAAGGAAGGAATTGCTCTCCGATCTCCTCCTGTATTCGTAGCCAGCCACGCATGGCTGGTCAGGGACTTTGCACAGGAATCTGTCCAGCTGGTTCTTGAAGTTATTCAGGTTGGTATGCTTGAGGTTTTTCACTTCTTTTGTCAGGGCATTAAAAAGCTTTAGGTCTCGTATTCTGAAAGTATTTTCCATCCTCGTTTTCATGGCCTTCTGTCTCACTGCAGTTGGTACAGTACAAAATCTGCCTCTTCTTTTATTCCATTTTGTTTCTATTTCATTTCTAAGATTAGAGACAAAACCCTCGAGTATTTTCCATATGTATATTATTGTGTACCGCTCGCGTCTTCTTTAAAGAGAGTAGAGTTTCAGGGATTGTAGTCGAGACCAGTAGTCTTCACCTTTTGTTTCCTCTATCTTAGACATAAAAGTCCTCTGTATAGCTTCAATGTTCGCAATGTCTCGTTTTCTCTATGCGCTTGAGATTGTGTATATATATATATATATATATATATATATATATATATATATGTGTGTGTGTGTGTGTGTGTGTGTGTGAGCAATACTCAATTTTTGGTAGGACTAGACTCTTTCATAATTTGAGCATGATGTTTGCTTTTTTGCTGCCGAAGCTCCTCCAGATAATTCCCATTATTTTTCTAGCTGTTGTAATTTTGATGTTATAGTGCTCTCTGAATTCTGCATCCGATGACATTATTACTCCAAGATCCCTGACTTGTGGGTTTGGTGTTATCTGTTTGGTTTGCAGAGTTTTGTACCTTTTATTCTGTAGCACCTTCTTATTACCATATTTTAGAAGTTGGAATTTTTCTTCGTTGAACTTCATATTGTTGTCTTCTGCCCACTGGAATAATGTTTCAATGATTTTTTGTAATTTTTATATGTCACCTTCGTTCAATATTTCCTTACATATCTTTGTTTCATCTGCGAAACATGATACAATACTGTTATTGATGTCTGCATCAATATCTGCAATCATTATTATGAATAGCAAGGGAGCTAATACTGTACCTTGTGGGACAGAGCTCACGACTTCTGGGACTTCTGACTTAACTCTATTTACTACCACTCTTTGTGTTTATTTTGTCAGAAAATTAAATATCCATCTTTCTAGGTTTCCAGTAATTCCTGTATTCTTAAGTTTGTGTGCGATGATTCCATGGTCACATTTATCGAAGGCTTTAGCAAAGTCAGTATATATTACATCTATGTTTAAATATGTTTATATAACCTTGGTTAACCTTGGTTTTTCTTCCGTCCGAATTGTTCATTCTGGCGAAGATCAAACTTGCCACTCCACCTTAGACCTACACTTTAACATGGAATCCGAACCACGCCCCATCAGCAGCGTAGCGGCTAACCACTAGGCTACCCAGGGTACCCACCTATCTAACAACCAATTATTTTATTGTGTGGAAAGATAAACAGCTGCCTCTTCTCTTATTCCATTTTGTTTCTATTTCATCAGCCCCAGTAAAGGCAGGCGGTGCACCTGCCTTTACTGGGAGTCGATCCCGGGTTCTATGGATTCGTAGTCAGCGACGCTAACCACTACACCACCGAGGCGTATATATATATATATATATATATATATATATATATATATATATATATATATATATAGGGTGGGTGTTCAGAAAGTCGCTATAGTTGGAAAATTTATTTATTTTACATACATATTAATAACTATGTACTAATGTAACTCATATGTACAGTTGTCCGTATATGTAATGTTCCTCGCCTCACAGGCAACTCCGTACAAGTGGAAACGCTGCAGCGATAGTCAAGGTACCAGAACTGGGGAAGGTGGGGTGGAGGGGAACAACCGAGTCCAACAACATATAACATTGACATACAGGTAAGACGTCGTTCAAAAATTACGTAACGCTATTTTTGCTAAAACCTGACCCCCCCCTGTAACGTTCCGTAACGTGTGGGGTGGGGAAAGTGTTACATAACATCTGAGGGGGTGTCTGGTCTAGAGTTACAAAACGTTCATGTGGGATTTGGGGTGTCAAGTTTTAACAAAAATAGAAATAGCGTTACGTAATTTTTGAACGGCTCCTAATTATAATGTAATGTCGGAGTTCAACGCTGTTCACGATCATATTAATCGTTTATCTTTATGAACACAATGTTTACTAGTCTTATACAGTAATAAGGTTCCATTATGATTACTGCAAGTCTATATGAACAAATACCACAATACAACTTTTTATATACTAGTGAATTTGAAACAAAAATAGACATTACACAACCATCCTCCACACTCCCTCATTCTCCTTCCCCACCCACCAGTCTCGCGTATATTAACTCATTATGTAACAATGCTAATAAAGCTGTTTGTAGAGTCCGTGTGCAGCTTTAAACCCTTACTAACTTACGAATCTACACAATTATATACGTATATATGTATTGACATTGAGCAAAAAAAAGATTGAGACAGTGTGAGAGAGAGCGAGGTAGAGGGGCAGAGAGAGTTAGTGGGAAATGGCTTATCGATTGTTACACAAAGAACATATTTATATATACTTATAAATTCATCCAATATTATACTAATGTTTGTGAAATGACGTTAATGGGCCAAACCGTGGTATTGACATGGTTACATGCTGTCGCCATCCAGGAGAGACTACATATGGGCGTGTCAGTGGAAATCGTAAGGTGACGGTTACATGAAGCAGAATATCACCACCGGTTTATGGCTGATGCCTATTATATTACTAGTGTTTTCCAGATTGTATTTATATTATCAATGTGGAGAGATAATGATTTAATCACGATGGACAGATAAACCCATTAATGTTTTCTAGATTTCCTGTTGCCTTATAAATGTGGAGATATTATTAGATCTTAACAAGGAATACACGTATACATACAATAAAACACCAATTCTTTATTACAACAAATACGCAATGGTTGAGAATATTTTACTAAATAGTTTATCATACAAAATGCTCACAATTTGCCATAGATTAACATGAATGGCACATCTATACCCGGCTCATAGTTAGTATTTGGTCCATCCCCCATTATTGTCTATTACATCTTGTAATCTGTGTGGCATAGCTGCAACATGGTTATGTATGATGTGTGGGTTCCTTCCGGTGGATCTCAGTCAGCTCTCCTAGTCCTTGCATGTGCATCCATCCCCACACATTCGCCGTCACGGGCCCACCCTGTGCCACTTCGTAAATATTTTGGCGGGCATATCTCATGTTGTCCTGTCATCAACACCGAAGACGGTCGTGAGTTGTAGGCGCAAACGTCTTCTCATCAAAGAAGATAACTCTGTTCCAGTATGCGAGATCATCATTTATATGATGGCGAGCAAACGAGAACCTGGCCTGATGATGTCGTTCCTCGATCCTCTCTTTTTTGGAAGGAGTACAGTGGTGATATCCTGCTTCATGCTTCAGACAATCGTCTCCTTACGGTGTCCACTGACATGCCCATATGTAGTGTCTCCCGGATGGCGACTGCGTTGTTGATAGAATCGTTCTGCACTTCGTTGATTATTCTCCGGTCTTCTTCTGGGGTGGTCTTTCATGGTGCCCCACACTTAGGACGATCTAGCAAATGCCCAGTCTCCTGCCACCTCTGCACCCAGCGTCGAACAGTAGGCTTCGAAATTCCCAGTTCCATGGCTATGTCAACTACAGAGAGGCCTGCTTCCCGCATACCAATTATCCGGCCTCGCTGTGCAATTTTATCTTGAGCTGGATTCATTTTCAGAGTCGGTGTTCGTCATACGGTGTAGAAATATGGTATGAATATAGATCATGCCACTAACTATGTCAACACCTCGGTTTGGCCCATCAACGTCATTTCACAAACATTAGTATAATATTGTATGAGTTTATAAGTATATACACACATTGTAAACCAAGTTAATTTCGCGTTAGCAAATTTTCGCTCTTCCATATCCTTGGACGAGTTCGCGACATCATAATTTCGCGGTCAACATTTGCTAGTTACAATCTTACAGATTAAAATGACGTCATGAATGACGACATTTATTCTAGATTGTGATTGGTCGAGGTTGAGATCGTATATCAAGGCAAGTTTTACCTCTTGGTATGCGGATAAAGTTTCAGCAGCACTCAACGTAAATAAATCTCTCGGTAAGATAGATTTGAAGCTCTCCACACTGAAACCTCTTCATGCTAAATGGATTGTCTGTGCATGGGATAACCTATACAAATTGAGGAGACCATTCGGAAGGTTTGGGAAGTCAGCTGCATTCATTACATTCTTGTTATACAGTAATAATACAGTATAATTTAAAATGTTTTTACTGCTTTTACTTTACAATGTTTCATTACAATATACTGAATTTACTTTTCAAATAAAGTATTTTAATGATCTAAGTTTTATTTTCTTACTATCTTCCAAAGCTTAGTTTAAATTGTCAAATTTTCGCCTGCTGGATATTTTCGCATAAACTATAGACAACGCGAAAATTTCCTGCAGGCGAACATTTCACATTCACTAGTATATAAAAAGTTCTATTGTAGTAGCTGTTCATATAGATTTGCAGTAATCATAATGGAACCTTATTACTGTATAAGACTAGTAAACTACATGGAGTTCAAAGCTGTTCACGATCATATTAATTGTTTATCGTTATGAACATAGACTTGTGATCTTTTCCGTTTCGGAGCTAGCAGCGAATTTTAATGAAAATCGGTATACTAATGTAGTTTTGGTCACTGATTTTAAAAATAACTTTTTTTTTTGGAGAAATGAAAAACAAACATGTCAGAGCACTTCGATCACTTTAACATATTGCTTCCCAGGAACCTCTCTTTAACATATTGCTTCCCAGTGTATATCACTTTAACATATTGCTTCCCAAAAATAGACATTACACAACTAATTACAGTTACATTACAATAGTTTATAATATTTAGAGATTAGCTACTTGAGAAAATGTAAATTTATGGACAACTTATTATGCTTTGCCATTTTTTGTGAATGTAAAATATTTGGATCACTTGAAGATCAGGGCCTTATAAGGCTAACTAACGAAAATATCACGACCTAACCTAACCAATCGTTAGGTCAACTGTACGCCCGTGACGATTGGTTAGGGTAGGTCTTGATATTTTTGTTAGTTAGCCTAGATTACCAACCTCTTTCTAACCAACCAACCTTTCTCTTTTTAACATATTGCTTCCCAGTGTTAATCACTTTAACATATTGCTTCCCAGGAGGGATCACTTTAACATATTGCTTCCCGAATGCTTGGGAAGCAATATGTTAAAGTGATCCGAGCACTTTAAATAATTAATGTGTTTTTAACGAAAATATCATGAATTAACCTAACCAATCGTCAAGGGCGTAAAGTTGACCTAACCTGGCATTCAAATGACCTAACCTGGCATTCAATTGACCTAACCGGGCATTCAACTAACCTAACCGGGCATTCAATTGACCTAACTGGGCATTTATTCTTGATTTTTTTTCCTGCTACTTTTACAGATCTGCCGGGATCCTTCAAAAAACGTATTCTTCGTAAAGTTGCACTTTTTACCGTTTGACCGACGCTTTTGGCAACGAAAGAACTAGGTATTTTTATCAAAGGAACACACTTTCCCACACTTAGAGCACTTTTTCATAAACAGTAGCAGTTTGTGACTCTAGCTAAATTTAACACAATCCTCTGTAACTAGTTTAAGCTAGTTAAAACATATATTAATTATTTAAAGTGCTCTAGCATGTTTGTTTTTCATTTCTCCAAAAAAAGAAAGTTTTTTTGAAATCAGTAACCAAAACTACATTAGTATACCGATTTTCATTCAAATTCCCTGCTAACCCCCAAACGGAGAAGACCCCAGACTTGGACTTGGTTGTCACCCCTCCACCCGACTTTCCCCCAGTTGGAGTACGTTGACTAACACTGCGCTGCTGCCACATATACGGATCGCCTGTGATGCGAGGAACTTTATATATGCGGGCAACTGTACAATAAATGTGTAATAAATAAATTTTCCAACTGTAATGCGACTTTTCGAACACCCTGTATATATATATATATATATATATATATATACAGGGTGTCCCATAAGTCCGGCATCATAGGAGAAATTCATATTTTTCTATTTCTACAAACCATAATTCATATTTTTCTCTTTCTACAGGCCATAATGTCTGTGAGCAAGGAAGAACGAATCCAGATAATTCTACTCATAGGAAATTTAACAGACTGCATCCAGACCGCGAGCCAATAACACAGAGTTGTGTTATAATAATGTTATAATGTTATAATGTTTCAGACCAACAAAGACCCTAGGATCCACTCATGGCTGGTCTACCTAACTGTGTTCGTAATCGTGTATTGTGTATGTCCTCCGTGGTGGCGGAGGGGACCTACAATTTTACGTGGGTTCCGAACCACAAGAACATAAGAAATTCATGTAAAACTGCCGGTAAATTGGCAACGACCAATTTTTACGAAACTAAATAATTATCAATTTAAAAATAATTAATTATCGATTTAAAACTAAGGAGAGAATCTCTCGATCCAGAGGATCAAGTCATAATAAACTACTATCCACAAATATGTTACACCCTATATCTATTTATAACGGACATGCAAATATATCAGATCCAAAGAATCCAGTCAATTTCATTACGGTATCCATCAAGTTACGGTCCATATCAATTGCGGACCAAGTCAAAATTTACAACCATATACATTACAATATATACACTTACGAGGAAAAGTGTAGTTGTGGCTGTAAAGACTGTACAGGAATGTAGAAATGTGTGTGCACCCATTATGGGTCTCCCATTTAAAGGTGTTTGTGGGGCAAGTGAAGATCATGAGTTTTTCAATACCTCACAGTACTATGGGGGCACCGCTCGGCAGAGGAATCTCTTTAAATGGGTGTGTAAGGACAGAGAGTGAGCAACAGAGTGTTAGCAGACTTGTTGCAAAGTTTAAGGAAACAGGATCCGTAGAAGATAAACCACGCAGTGGACCTTCAAGGAGGTCCACTGACGATGATACAGCGACTGCTATCCTGGCTCATTTTAATAGAAGTCCCAATAAGTCTCTTTGGCGATTGTCCGCCGAGACAGGAGTGTCGAAAAGTAGCATCTATCGCATTCTTCAGGCTCACAAATGGCATCCATATAAACTTCAGATCCTACAGAAATTAAGCGAAGATGATCCCGACCGGTGGATGGAATTTTGTGAATGGGCTACTGAACAATACATATTGAGCACGTTCTGTAAATAAAAGCTTTTGTTTTGACTTTTTTTATTATTTTTCCTATGATGCCGGAATTATGGGACACCCTGTATATATATATATATATATATACAGTCGCATTGTGCGTAGGTCGTTTATTTACACAAGCTCGGTCGAGTAGGCTGTATATTTATACAGCTGATGTAAAAATCCAAGAAACAAATTCTCTCTCTCTATCTTTAGCTTGTTAACCTTGTTGCTGTTCCGTGCGTTGGTTTCTCTTCGCAAAAAGGTCAAGCTGATGGCCCCGCCCCTAGGTCTGGCTTGGTGGAGGAGCGAGTTGCTTTCCTGCGCCTCCACCGTACATAGCCAGGTACACCCTGCTCATCTGGTACCGTCCTGAGCCATGCATCTAGTCTTCTCTTGAAGACTTCAACTTTGACCCCTGTAACGTTTCTGAGGTCCTTTGGAAGCTGGTTAAAAAGTCTTGGACCCCTGACAACCAAGCTATTTTCCTTCAGTGGTGAGGAGGTCCCTTGCCTGGCCTTTAATGTGGGAACACTACACATTCTGCCTTTCCTATTTCCCAGTGTTGTTTGAATGGTAATTGGGTTTAGTTTGAGGTTTGGGACCAGTTTTTCGATCATTTTCCATATGTAGATTATGGTGTACCTCTCTTCTTCTTTCCAGGGAGTACAGATTTAGTTTACGTAGTCTTTCCCAGTAGTTGAGTTCTTTGCAGCCATCATTCTTGGCTGTGAAATGTCTCTGCGTTTCTTCTAGTTTATTAGTTTCTTCCTTTTTATATGGGGTCGTCAAAACTGAGCAGTATTCAAGTTTTGGTATATATATATATATATATATATATATATATATATATATATATATATATATATATATATATATATATTCTTGAAGGTAATTTTAAAGAATTCGGATATTGCTCGTTTATTTTAAACTGAAGTACGAAATTTTTTGCAGGAGATGATTGCATGTTATGCGGGTATAAAACCAGTAAATATCATTTGCTTATTCATCTTACAGAGCAATCCATAATGAAACACGAGAACTATTCATTTTTTTGCTATGCCTCAATAAATATAAAACAATAATCATAATTTTAGTCTTCTAGTTCATTTAATAAATATTTCGGAGCAATCCAAGAATAAGCACCCCAAAGTCCCCAATCCAAGAAAAAGCACCCCAGTTAGATCCCAATCCAAGACACAGAACTCCAGTTCAACCTCATTACAAATTAAATGATTTTAGCATCAACATTCCTCGAAAACTTTTTCCAGATCATTGCTTGATCGCACTTAGCACACAGCATCACTTTTTTAATAAGATTTTTTCCCTTCCACCAATTTATTACTGGCAATGGATCTTCAACGAATAATGGTAACACTTCAGTTTGAAGTGCTACCATTATTATAGGATGTTTATTCTTGGATTGCTCCTATATATATATTGAAACCTACGATAAAATTATTGGATGCCCGGTTAGGTTAATTGAATGCTAGGTTAAGTAAACTGTACGCCATTGCCGATTGGTTAGGTTAAGGCGTGATATTTTCATTAAAACTAACGAAAATATCACGACTTAATCTAACCAATCGTCAAGGCCGTACAATTAACCTAACCGGGCATTCAATTAACCATTTTAGAGCATTTAACTCCATTTTAACTCCATTTTAGAGCAATCCAAGAATAAGCACCCTCGTTCGACCCCAATCCAAGAGAAAGCACCCTAAATTGATTTGGGGTGCTTATTCTTGGATTGCTCCAATATTTCAAAATATCAAAAACTTTTACAGAAAACTGGTACATTATTTCCAATTTTTAATGGCAAGTGTTGAAATAGTATATAACCTTGGTTAACCTTTGTTTTTTACTTCCGCCCGAATTGTTCATTCTCACGAAGGTCAAGCTTGTCGCTCAACTTTATAGACTTACAGTTTAACGTGGAATCCGAACCACGCCCCACCAGCAGCCCAGCGTCTTAACCACTAGGCTATCCAGTGTACCCTTTATCTACCAACCAATTTTTTTTATTGTGTGGAAAGATGAACAGCTGGGTTTTGCTGCGGCCACCTGCCGTAACCATGTCTCGATCCCGGGGCCGATGGATTCGTAGTTAGCGACGCTAACCACTACACCACCGAGGCGCATGTATAACACAAAAGAATAATCAAATATTTACTAACGATGCGAGAGAAGTGAATTTATTATTTTGCTGTGCCTCAATAAATATAAAGCAATAATCATTATTTTAGTCTTCTGAGTTCATATTTAGGTGCAAAATTTTAATGTTTATTTTTTAAATAAAAGTATACTGATAGTATTTCGAGAACGTTTCTAAACATGTTCACTATCAGTCGAAGGGGCCAGAAAAGTACCAAACTTTATCAATACTGTATTTGTATTTCTAAATTGTTTCTTAACTTGTTTGCTGGAATTGAGATAAATTTACATATGGCTTTACTAAGGAATTAATATATTTTCAAACTTCAAAAAATTACAGGTAATAACACCTAATGTATGAATTAATTTCTCTTTGTCTAATGGTGCTAAAGACTTTTGCAATGTGCAAAGAAAATCTGTATTATGAAAATAAGCGATTATGAGAATATTAGGAATGCACACAGACAAACACACTGTATATATACAGGGTGTTTCATAATGGATGGATTCAGGACCTGAAAACAATGAAAAAAGCTTATATAAACATATGCTTGAAATCGCTTTGTTTCCGAGTTACAGCCCGGTTTGTGTTCAAGCAATTATTTCTGCAAACTGTTTACAAATACTGCTTGCCAACAATGTTTGTGAGTGTGTACTAGACTTATTTCATGTATGGCCTTGCCGATTGTAATGTTTCGTACACTCTATGACATGTTTCAATGTCGTTGAGTGTAGAGCCATCAGTCAGTCAGAGGTGCATCACGGTGTTTCACTGTTCGTATTCGTAACTTCTTACCTTGAATAAGTGCAGTCCAGTGAAAAAAAAAGCCTTAAAATTTTTGCGCTATTCAGTGACAGTGTGCATTTGAAGTGAGAATGGAGGCTTATTCAAACAGAGAAATGGCAGACACGCATTTCGTGTATGGACTTGCCGAGTGTAATGCGGCCGCAGCAAGACGTCTGTATGCGGAAAGGTTTCCGAAGCGCCGTCTGCCACATAAGAAGACCTTTCAGAGAATAGATGAGCGTCTTGGTGATACAGGATCATTCAACAAGCGAGTTTCAGATGGTGGTAGACTAATCAGCGCCAGAACTGTTGAGTTGGAGGAGCAGGTCCTGAATCGCGTGGAGGAACATCCTGGTGTCAGCACCCGAAGGATAGCAGCAGCAGCAGAGGGTGTAAGATACACAACTGTGTGAAGAATTTTACGGGAACAACAGCTTTACCCATATTACATTCAGAGAGTACAAGACCTTACTGAAGCTGATTTCCCACCACGAGAGGCTTTTTGTACTTGATTCCTTCGACAGTGTGCTCGCGATCCTCTTTTTCTATCCTCTGTGCTGTTTTCTGATGAGGCTGCCTTCACCAGAAATGGCGTGATCAATTTTCACAACACTCATCACTGGGCCGAAGAAAATTCGCATGTCATCATCCAGTCAAGGCACCAACAACAATTTAGTGTCAATGTATGGGCAGAACTTATTGCCGACAGCTCAATCGGTCCTTTTGTTTTGCCTGAAAGATTAACAGGAGAATCCTATTCCAATTTTTTAAGGAATGATTTAAGCGATTTATTAGATGAAGTTCCTCTTGGTGCCCGACGTCGTATGTGGTTTATGCATGACGGCGCTCCTCCTCATTTTAGTCGAATAGCGAAAGACTATTTGGATGACCATTTCCCAGATAAATGGATAGGTCGTGGAGGACCCATTGCGTGGCCTGCTCGCTCCCCGGACCTGAATCCACTCGATTTTTACCTATAAGGTCATCTGAAATCCATCGTTTACGTGACAGCCATTGACAACGTTGAAATGCTTCACCAACGTGTAGAACAAGGATGCCAGAAAATCCGAGCAATACCTGGAATGTTTGAACGCGTCAGGCAGTCTATGACGAGGCGTGTTCAAGCGAGTAGTCAAGCGCAAGGCGGTCATTTTGAGCACTTCCTTTAAAGATAAGGAGGATACTTGCTGGAACACATAACGGGTTGTAACTCGGAAACAAAGCGATTTCGGGCATATATTTATATAATTTTTTTTCATTGTTTTCAGGTCCTGAATCCATCCTGAAAGTGCGTCCCACATGTTATGAAACACCCTGTGTATATATATATTATATATATATATATATATATATATATATATATATATATATATATGTATATATATTGACTGATGATTGTATGTTCACCTTCATCAGATTATGGAGAAGAGGAAGGCATTTACCTATACAGCATTTGTTACCAAATATCTTGGTGTGTTAGATAAAAATTTTTATATGTTTGTTCAGATCGTTTATAGCTCAGAGACTTATTTAAGCTAATTTTGAAAATAAACATTCTTTGCAAGATTATACAATTTCATATATTTACTCTCTTTCGGGTTGTGAGATATAACTCAGGGCTTTGTCTGAAATGACTTGAAGACGTGCTCAATACAGTCTAACGCAAAGAATTAAAAAATCAACCAACCCAATAATCCAAGCTATTCATCGTCCTGCCGTATGTCTTCTAAGCTATAGAATTTATGGTATGGAAACGTCTGTCTGTAGCTCCACTTAACTTCGATATTACTGTATTATTTTTCATTAATTGCACACGTACATATTTTTATCCTTATTATGTGAATTGTCATTGTATTATTAATATTTGTCATATGGACTATGGTCTGCCAATAAACTTTTTTATTTTTATTTTCATTTTCAAAAAATAAATCTATGTTTTATCGCAAATTGGACTGTACTTTATCTCATTTGTACAAAATATTTCTAAAAAGAACTGAATGTATCATACAAAGTTTGCTTTTAGAGACGGTTTCACTGTTCGGTGAGATAAAAACAATCTAATCCGTGTGAAGGAATTACGATAAATTTTAATATATATATATATATATATATATATATATATATATATATATATATATATATATATATATATACAGACCTTGCATGGAACAAAGAACTCTTCCGGAAAAATTAAATCCACTATAGTCCGAAAAAGTAATGGTAAATGACAAACGCTATAATTTTTTATTTTTCATGATGTTAGCTCGACGTGTTAACGGGTCACTCGCAAAGAGGCCCCAAAAATATAGCTTCCCTCACCAGCTATCTGCAAATCAGATAGAATCCAGCTTTGGGACAGGATCATGAAAAAGAAAAAAAATTATAGTTGGTCATTTACCATTACTTATTCGGACGATAGTGGATTTAATTTTCCCGGAAGAGTTCCTTGTTCCATGCACGGTCTGTGTGTATTATGAAAGAGCGTCAGGGGACATTCTGAGTTCAATCCCATATATATATATATATATATATATATATATATATATATATATATATATATATATATATATATATATATATATATATATATATCGAAGACCAAAAAACCACTGAGTACGGAAGAAGTGGTGGCGGAACAGAAAAAAGCAATCGAATCACATAGGGCTCGTAAGGAGATTAAACGACGGGCCATATGCAAATACTATAAAACAGGGTCGTGTATATATAGAGCAAACTGCAGGTACAGTCACCCAAAAAAAATGCTTCGATATGATGATGAATGGAAGATGCAGATACGGACAAAACTGCCACTTTTTCCACCCTCCTATGTGCAGATAGTCACTGACAGAGAGAAAATGCCTAAATATAGAGTGCCCATATTTTCATATAAAGGGTACCCAAAGAAGAGAACGGGGAAGAACAGACTCTATCCATATTAGAAGTAACAACAGGAGCAAAGAAACAAATTTTTTAGAGGAAATGAGAACGATAAAAGCACAGTTTGCCCTGCTAACAAGAAAGGACAGGACTCCGCAGGTATATTCACCACACCATTACTTACATCACCCCTCTATCCAACACCACCCACCAATAATACAACCACAGTGGTATCAAGTACCGCAACCCAATTCTCCAAAATGCAGCGGCCAAACCAATAACACCAAACAGGAATCGACATCGACCTGGAAACGACCACTATATAGGAAAACTGAACACGAAAATTAGAAACCCAATAAATGTTTTATACACAAATATTCAAGGCCTCTACACGGACCATACATGCTGAAAATTACAATACTTACAAATTTAGCTACCGAATCCAGCATAGATATTATATGCCTAACGGAAACACACCTGCATAAATGCAAAAAAGGCTGTGAAAACTGCATCGAGGACCTAACCTAATAGAGTGAAGAGTAAAGAAGAATATATACATTCATACATAAGACAAACGAGGAGGAAAACAAGGTAGCAGAAAACATAAAAAATAACCCAAAATACTTCTACACATTTGTGAAAAGGAAAATGCAGTGTAAGGAGAGTATTAGTCCGTTGATAGACGGGGAGGCCAAATATACAAATGACCCGAAAGAAATAAGCGAACTGCTTATGGAACAATTTAACTCTGTGTTTAGCACCCCTAAGTCCGAGATGGATGTGGAAAACCCAGACGGATTTTTCGACATAGACACAAATCAACCAAGAACAAATTCTGGCACAAGCCTATTAATGGACTTCGAGTTCACGGAAGGAGATGTGATTACGGCCTTATCACAGATGCGAGACAATTCAGCGCCAGGGCTAGCCATATGGAGTGCCATGTTTCTGAAGAAATGTAAAGAGAGTGGAGGAAATCACACGACACCCGACAAATTCCACTCCCCTTAAAGAACTCGAACATTGCTCCCATATTTAAAGGTGGTAACAGAGCAATGCCCAAGAATTATCGGCCAGTGGCTCTCACCTCACACCTTATAAAGTGTTTTGAACGTATAAATAGAGGCAAAACTACCTACTACCTACAAGAAAAAGACTTATGCAACCCAAATCACCATGACTTCAGGGCTAGAAGATCATGCCTATCACAGCTATTAGACCACCAGGAGAAAATATTGGAAACACTCTGTCGAGGACAAAACATAGATGTAATATATACGGACTTTGCTAAAGCCTTCGATAAATGTGACAATGGAATCATAGCACACAAACTTAAGAATACAGGAATTACTGGAAAGCTAGGAAGATAGATATTTAATTTCTTGACGCAAAGAACACAAAGAGTGGTGGTAAACGGAGTTAAATCGGAAGTCTCTGAAGTCGTGAGCTCTGTCCCACAAGGTACAGTATTAGCTCTCTTGCTGTTCATAATAATGATTGCAGATATTGATGCAGATATTAAGGACAGTACCGTATCATGTTTCGCAGATGACACAAAGATATGTAAGGAAATATTCAACGAATGTGACATAAGAAAATTACAAAACAACATTGAAACATTATTCCAGTGGGCAGAAGACAACAATATAAAGTTCAACGAAGAAAAATTCCAACTTCTAAGATATGGTAATAACAGGGAGCTACGGAATAAAGGGTACAAAACTCTGCAAACCAAACACATTACACCAAATCCACAAGTCAGGGATCTTGGAGTAATAATTCGTCGGATGCAGAATTCAGAGAGCACTATAACATCAAAATTACAACGGCTAGAAAAATAATGGGAATCATCTGGAGGAGCTTCCACAGCAGAAAAGCAAACATCGTGCTCAAATTATGGAAGAGTCTAGTCCTACCGATAATTGAGTATTGTTCAGTACTCACAAGCCCATACAGAAAACGAGACATTGCGAACATTGAAGCTATACAAAGGACTTTTACGTGTAAGATAGAGGAAACGGAAGGTGAACACTACTGGTCTCGAGTACAATCCCTGGAATTCTACTCTCTCGAAAGAAGGCGCGAGCGGTACACAATAATATACACATGGAAAATATTTGAGGGCTCTGTTCCTAACCTTAGAAATGAAATAGAAACAAACTGGAATGAGAGAAGAGGCAGATTTTGTACGGTCCTAACTGCGGTGGGACAAGGGGCCACGAAAACGAAGATGGAAAGTACCCTCATAATACGAAGCCCAAAGCTTTTCAATGTCCTACCAAAAGAAGTGAGGAATCTCCAGCACACCGACCTGAATAACTTCAAGAACCAGCTGGACAGATTCCTGTGCAAAGTCCCTGAGAGCAATCCCCTCCTTCACCAAATCCCGCAAATGTGGCGGGATGCTACAGAGGGGTCGACCACAGGTCGATCCTGAACCGTCGTTCGAACTCACCTAAAGGAACCTAAAGTAAGTAATATATATATATATATATATATATACACACATTCAACTGCAAAGAACACGCAGTATAAATAACGTAAAGAACGACGCTTGTATAGGAGATATTCCGCGCAAAACGAGAGAGAGAGAACGAAACAAATGAAAAAAATGAGGTAACCACCCGGGAATCGAACCCGGGATCTTCCGATTGCCGGTCATCGGAAGATCCCGGGTTCGATTCCAGGGTGGTTACCTCATTTTTTCATTTGTTTCGTTCTCTCTCTCTCGTCTTGCGCGGAATATCTCCTATACAAGCGTCGTTCTTTACGTTATATATATATATATATATGATGAAAATAACTACAAGAGAAAAAGGAAACAGAACGGTGCTCAAGCGCTTTCGTCTAATGACATCCTCAGGAACATATATATATATATATATATATATATAAAGTAAATTCGGGGCCTTTAACTTAAACTCGAAGACTATAAATTGGGAAGCAATCAGATCGCACATGGCCCAAATAGAATGGAGAACAATTTTCGAGAATAAAACAACGGAAGAAATGCTAACAACCTTGGAGGAAAAAACCCTGATAATTTTAGAAAAATATGCTCCGAAATCACAGCCAAAAGGAAAGAGGAGCTGGCTAGAAAGGCAAAAGAGAAGACTATTCCGCAAAAGAAAGAGAGTGGAGGCGAAGTTAGGTAACTGCGGAGATAATGACAGGAAAGCAATAAAAGAAAAACTGGAGGGTATCGATAGGGAAATACAAGCCCTGATTAAGGACCATACAGAGAGGGAAGAGGAAAAGGCGGTAGAAGCAATAAAGGAAAATTCAAAATTCTTCTATAGCTATGCAAAAAGGAAAAAAAACGCGCGCCGCTATTGGGCCTTAAGGACGGGAAATAATGAACTAACCGACGATCCAAAAGAAATATCTGATACATTGAGGGCTCAATATGAACCAGTTTTCAGTACCCCAAAAAGTGACAAAGCGATACCTGACATACATGCATTCTTTGAAGAGGAATTGCAAGGAGAGTATATAACAGACTTTGATTTTGCACCAGAAGATGTAGCGAGAGCTATAGGACAAATGAAACTACATTCAGCTGCAGGTCTGGACAATTGGAACGCATTATTGATTAAAAACTGTAAAAATGAAATAGCTACACCTTTATACTGGATATGGAGAAGATCCCTAGACACTGGGGAAATACCGAGCATCTTGAAAAGAGCAAACATTGTCCCTATATATAAAGGAGGGGACAGATCTCAAGCAAAGCACTATAGACCAGTGTCATTGACATCCCACCTCACCAAAGTATTTGAAAGAATAGTTAGAGAAAATTTATGATTTCCTGGAGACACGGGAAAGATTCAACGAAAATCAGCATGGATTCCGATCAGGTAGATCATGCCTATCACAACTAATAGAGCACTACAACAATATCCTAGATGCATTGGAAGGCAATGACAACTACGATGTTATATACACAGATTTTGCTAAAGCTTTCGATAAATGTGACCATGGTATAATAGCACATAAAATTAAAGACATGGGAATAACAGGCAAAGTGGGAAAATGGATCTACAACTTCCTTAGTGATCGTCTGCAGGTCGTCAAAATTCAAGGTGTATATCATCATCAGAATCGGAAGTATGCAGCTCAGCACCACAAGGGACAGTACTGGCCCCACTCCTGTTCATTATCATGCTAACAGACATAGACAGCGGCGTAAACAGCAATAGTATAGTAACATCCTTTGCAGACGATACAAAGATCAGCAGAAAAATCAGCGATGTACATGACGTGGAGGCCTTGCAGAGGGACATGAACAAAATATACAAAGGGCCGGAAGACAACAACATGTCATTCAACGTCGAGAAATTTCAGCTCTTGAGATATGGTAGAAAAGAAGAACTTAAACAGACTGTATTATGCTCCAGATAGACAGGAAATTCAGAGAAGCATGAAAGCGATTGATCTCGGAATAATAATGACAGATGATGCGAAATTCGAAACACAAAATCAGATAGCGATAAATAAAGCAAAAAGAGTCGCCGGACAGGTTCTAAGAACGTTCAAGAGAAGGGACAGGACAGTAATGATTCCCCTGCTAAAAACACTGATTATACCAAAACTTGAATACTGCTCAGTTTTGACGTCCCCATATAAAAAGGAAGAAACTAATAAACTAGAAGAAACGCAAAGGTATTTCACAGCCAAGACTGATGGCTGCAAAGAGCTCAACTACTTGGAAAGACTACGTAAACTAAATCTGTACTCACTGGAAAGAAGAAGAGAGAGGTACATCATAATCTACATATGGAAAATGATCGAAAAACTGGTACCAAACCTAAAACTAAACCCAATTACCATTCAAACAACACTGGAAAATAGGAAAGGCAGAATGTGTAGTGTTCCCAAATTAAAGGCCCGCCTCCTCAACCCTGAAGGAAAATAGCTTGGTTGTCAGGGGCCAAGACTTTCAACCAGCTTCCTAAGGACCTCAGAAACGTAACGGGGTCAAAGTTGAAGTCTTCAAGAAAAGACTGGATGCCTGGCTCAGGACAGTACCAGATGAACCGGGCGTGCCTGGCTATGTACGGTGGAGAGCGCAAGAAAGCAACTCGCTCCTCCACCAGGCCAGACCTAGAGGCGGGGCCACCAGCTTGACCTCCGTGTGAAGAGAGACCAACGCACGAAACAACATAAGGTTCATAAGGTAAGGTAAGGTGTGTATGTATATATATATTATATATATGTTTTGAAATTTTCATTAAAATCATATTGTATTAAATACAGTTTCTGGGGCGTACCATCTTACCATTAATATATATATATATATATATATATACATATATGTATGGACACGGGAAATACCGAGCATCTTGAAAAGAACAAATATTGTCCCTATATATAAAGGCGGGATACATCTCAAGCAAAGAACTATCGACCAGTATCATTGACGTCCCACCTCACCAAAATATTTGAAAGAATAGTCAGAGAGAAATTCAGTGACTTCTTGGAGACACTGGGAAAATTCAACGAAAATCAACACGGATTCCGATCGAAAAGATCATGCCGATCACAACTTATAGAGCATTATAACAATATCCTAGATGCACTTGAAGGCAATGAAAACTATGATGTTATATACACGGATGATTTTGCTAAATCTTTCGACAAGTGCGATCATGGTATAATAGCACATAAAATGAAACATATAGGAATAGCAGGCAAAGTGGAAAATGGATCTACAACTTCGTCACAGAACGTCTACAGGTCGTCAAAATTCAAGGTGTATCATCATCAGAATCAGACGTACGCAGCTCAGTGCCACAAGGTACAGTCCTGGCCCCACTCCTGTTCATTCATGCTAACAGACATAGACAGTGAAGTTAACAGCAACAGTATAGTAACATCATTTGCGGACGATACAAAGATCAGAAGAAAATCAGCGATGCAAATGAAGTGAGGTCTTGCAGAGGGACACAAACAAATATACAAATGGTCAGAAGACAACAATATGACTTTTAACACCAAGAAATTTCAACTCTTCAGATATGGTAGAAATGAGGAAATTAAACAGACTGCATATTATGCTCCAGATAGACAGGAAATTCAGAGAAGCACGAAAGCGGTCGGTTGGGGGGTAATAATGACCGAGGATGCCAAATTTGAGACACAAAATCAGATAGTAATAAACAAAGCAAAAAGTGTTGCGGAACAGGTAGTAAGAACGTTCAAAAGGAGGGACATGCCAGTAATGATTCCCCTGCTGAGAACACTGATCATACGAAAACTTGAATACTGCTCAGTTTTCACGCGCCCATATAAAAAGGAAGAAATTAATAAACTAGAAGAAACGCAGAGACATTTCACAGCCAAGATTGATGGCTGCAAAGAACTCAACTTCTGGGAAAGACGACGTAAACTAAATCTGTACTGTAGAACTAAATCTGTAGAAGAAGGTATACCATAATCTACAATATGGAAAATGATCGAAAAACTGGTACGAAACCTCAAACTAAACCCAATTACTATCCAAACAACGATGGAAAATAGGAAAGGCAGAATGTGGTGTTCCAAATTAAAGACCCGACAAGGGACCTCCTCAACACTGAGATAAGGGGAAAGGGCCTCAGAAACGTTACAGTGGTCAAAGTTTGAAGTCTTCAAGAGAAGACAAGATGCCTGGCTCATGACGGTACCAGATGAGACGGTGTACCTGGCTATGTACGGTGGAGAACGCAAGAGAGCAACTCGCTCCTCCACCAAGCCAGTTTAGAGGCGGGCCCAGCTTGACCTTCGTGTGAAGAGAGACCGACACACGGAACAGCAACGTGGTTAACGAGATGTGTGTGTGTATATATATATGAAAATGAAATGAAAAGGTTTATTGGCAGACTATAGTCCACATGACAAATATTACACTGGGAACACAACTTTTGGTGACTTAGATGTTAGACCTGTTTCTGGTATATTGAGGTCGCTGATTCTAAAAATGACATTAGTTTTTCTCCATCAGCTCTGCTTATCAAGATATGATATATATCTAATTATCTATATATATTTCTATATAATGTATATAATATTATATAATTGCTGACTGGCAATCACTGTTGTTGTCAATTGAATACAAAAGTATGATGAATGTCAGCAAAAATAGTGTATTAACATCAAACAAGCACAAGGTACGAAAAATATTTCTTAATTCAAACAAGCTTGAGACACGAACGGCAAAAAAGTTCTTTCATTGAGACATCTCACATAAACCGCGTTTCTGAGATTTCTTGCGATGAGATGTGCCAGGACATTCGCGTTGGATGCTCCAGCAGTAATCTGCCATCATGTGAGTATCCCATCGTCCGCGGTACCGTTCTTCCATGGTCCTTAGTTCTTGGTGAAATCGTTCACCCTGTTCCTCGCTTAGATCACCGAGGTTATCTGGGAAACGATCCAAATGACTGTGGATGTAATGCAGTTTGTGCTCATTTTACAGCCAAGTTTACAAAAGAAGAGAGCAATATTCTCCACTAGTTCACCGTAGTTATCGGCCTTATAGTTCCCAAGGAAATTCTATTCTTCACAACCATACTAAACGATGACCACGCACGTGCCTCAATGTTGTCCATTGAATCTTGGAAACGCGGGTCTTTCATGAGTTCCCGGATTTGCGGTCCATCGAAAATACTTGCCTTCAGCTTTTCCATGCTCAGCGCAGGAAATTTTCTACATATGTAGCCAAAACACGTCCCATCTCTGTTCAAAGCCTTTATAAATTGTTTCATCAAACCTAGTTTGATGTGCAGTGGTGGCAATATGATCCTTTCTCTGTCAACCAAAGCTTCTTTGAGATATTTTTTTCTCCAACCACCATGTTTTCTCTCATAGGCCACTGTCTTCTCACCCAGTGTTCATCTTTAGCTCTACTGTCCCAGAGACATATAAAGCACGGGTACTTGGTGTACCCGCTCTGCTGGCCCAGGAGAAAATTCACCATCTTCAGATCCACACAGATCACCCATTGGTGGTCTCGGTATGATATCTTTTCTAGGACTAGGGCGACTGTCCCGTGCTCTTCTCTCATACCGACTGAGTGACCAATTGGGATTGATCTGTATCTGTTGCCATTGTGTAGAACAACACATTTTAGGCTCCGTTTGGAGCTATCTATGAATAACCGCCATTCACTTGGTGTGTATTCCGATATGCCCATTTTCATCAGCAATCCGCGCACGTTGTTGCAGAAAACTAAATCGTTCTCTTTTGAGAAGAAGGGCAGTAAATCCTTTTCTCTGTCGCGATATAACGTGATTTTGGTTCCCGGCAGCAGTAAATTTTTTTCTCCCAGCCTGGAAGCTAACAATTCAGACGATTTCTTCGAAAGACTTAAGTCCCTTATGAGGTCGTTTAATTCGTGTTGACTAAAACCTTCTGCAACTGATGACGGTCCTTCGAAATCACTGTCATTTTGCCCACATATGCTTTCTTTGTCAGTAGCAGATTCATCTTCTTGAGGGAGCTCTGGAAGATGGCTGAATGATGGGACAGGTATCTCATCTGAATGTGAAATAGGCCGTCTAGCTGAGTCTATGTCAGGATACGTCCATTTACTCCGGTTACGTCCATTGATGCCCTTTATATTCACCAAACAAAAGTAACAGTCATCACTGTGGTTTCTCTGTTCTCTCCATACCATTGGTATACCAAATTTCAGGCACCTCCTCTTTCCGTTGGTCCATTGCCGCAGATGCTCCGTACACGTTTTACACACAACATGAGGAGCCCATGGCTTATCTTGGTCCCCTAGTTGTACTTTGAAATAGGCAAAATAAGCTTTTTTTTCAAAATCAGTAATAGTTTTTCTCTGTTCAATGAACGTGCACTCTCCGCAGATAAAACAAAACACATCTGGATGATTTAAACACTTTCTTCGTGATGAAGCTATGTCAACACCTGTAACAGGAAAGAATTCACGTTAGTACATGTACAATACACATGCAAAACAGCAACATCAGCAAAATCATAGCAACAATTTAATTATGCAGATGCATTTAGATTTACGAGCAACTCATAATACCGTTCCAGAAGGGTAATAAAGTAGGTAATGACGTATGCAATATCTCAAAAACTAGAGCTGCTAGAACAAAATGGATGATATTTTCTGAATCAGTGGCATGAAAATATCCAGAATAAGGTCTAAAATCTCAGGCACCAAGAAAACATTTTTTGTTCCCCAGTGTTATTAATACAGTGATAGTTAGTTCACATACTGAGGATAGAAATATATACAATTTATTAGAAATAATACTGTAATGTCGAAGTTAACTGGAGCTCTAGAGTCTAGACAGATGTTTTCGTACCAAGAATTCCATAGCTGAGAGGAAAAACGGCAGGACTCATGAATAGCTTGAATAATCGGGTTGGTTGATTTTTTATTCTTTGCATTAGACTGTATTGAGCACGTCTTGTTACCTCCGGGAAACTCGGGCATTGCGGGTAGCAAGCATTTGCGAAGCTGAGCATCTCAGGGATAGTTTATGTAAGAATCGAAAAGACCTGTTGTACAGCAAATTTAGGGTTCTGCCAGAACCTTTTCTATAATTCACCCACAGTTGCTGTCCGTATATATTACTGCAGAAAGTTCGAAAGAGAGTGTCTTTAGTTTCACTTGTACAGATCCGGAAGTTCTTATAGTCATATTCGCTTTAGCACAAAGGCTTCGAGATTGTTTTCTTATATCTGAGTCATCACTCAAGGAGCTGGTGATAGTTTGACCCAAATACTTAAACTCTTGTACTTCCTCAATTGTTTCACCTCTCATTTTAAACCTAATATCAGCTGGCTGATTACAGCTTTTAGGATGAAATTGCATGACCTTAGTTTTTGTAACATTAAAAAGAATATCATGTTTCTGCGAATACACTTCGCAGACTTTTAGTAGCCGATCTAGCCCTTTAACAGAGGGACTTATTAACACCATATCATCGGCATAAACTAAGTTATTTATCCTTGTGTTATGTATACAACATCCCACTGTTGCCTCATTAAGTGAAGCAATTAATCCGTCAATATACACATTAATCAGCAAAGGAAAGAGCAAGGAGCCTTGTCTCATCCCGCAAGAGGAACCAAAATATTCGGATAGTACATTGCCCCACCTAACGGTAAGAGATTGGTACCTTTCCTTTCCTTTCCCTTCAACCTTTTAAAGGTTCCGTGCGATGATTCCTCATTTCACGAAGGTCAAGCTTGTCGCCCTCCTCTCGCATTGGCCTGGTGAAGTAGCGAGTTGGTTTCTTGTACTATCTACCTCACATAGCCAGGCACGCCTGGCTCATCGGGGATTGTTCTGAGCCAGGCGTCTAATCTTCTTTTGAAGATGTATAGGTAATATTTATATATGAGGTACATATTAGGTTCGAGACAGCAGTTGCGAAAAACTTTTTTACGCATAGAATAGTAAATAGTTGGAATAGTTTGCCGGTAGAAGTAATTAGTAGCACGTCTATAAACATGTTTAAAAATCGATTAGACGCATATGTTGATAGAAAGGGTATAGTTTAAGGTAGTAAAATTAAGGCTTTCTGGGGATAGATCCCACAGCTCAACACAAGTGTTGTGGGATATAGGGAGGCAGCGTCTTGGGTTAGGGGATACTCTCTGTCCTTACACACCCCATTTAAAGAGATTCCTCTGCCGAGCGGTGCCCCCCATAGTACTGTGAGGTATTGAAAAACTCATGATCTTCACTTGCCCCACAAACACCTTTAAATGGGAGACCCAAAATGGGTGCACACACCTTTCTACTTACTGTACAGTCTTTACAGCCACACCTACACTTTTCCTCGTAAGTGTATATATTGTAATGTATATGGTTGTAAATTTTGACTTGGTCCGCAATCGATATGGACCGTGACTTGATGGATACCGTAATGAAATTGACTGGATTCTTTGGATCTGATATATTTGCATGTCCGTTATAAATAGATATAGAGTGTAACATATTTGTGGATAGTAGTCTATTATGACTTGATCCTCTGGATCGAGATTCTATCTTTAATTTTAAATCGATAAGTAATTAGTTTTAAATTGATAATTATTTAGTTTTGTAAAAATTGGTCGTTGCCAATTTACCGGCAGTTTTTACATAAATTTCTTATGTTCTTGTGGTTCGGAACCCACGTAAAATTGTAGGTCCCCTCCGCCACCACGGAGGACATACACAATACACGATTACGAACACAGTTAGGTAGACC
>JAJOZX010012271.1:0-15000 GCA_023014485.1 Bathynomus jamesi
TCTTGTGAACTGTGACAATAAATCAAATCAATCCATATATCGTGTTATAGGTTTTGCTTCACGTAAATTCGTGCTTGCATGCATTGCTAACGTGATTCGGTGTTTGGTGGAATTTGTGTATTATAAACACATAATAATAATAATAATAATAATAATAATATAAACAACAAAATTTCCCTCTTACCCCCTGTTTACGTATATATATATATATGTTACCAGCAAACTCCGACGAGACGGTAAACCGCAGATTACCTAGGTATTCCGCGGATTCCCCGTCGATATTCGACAAAGACCGAAATATTCTTTTATTTCGCACTTTGTCTAAATCTTAACAAGCAATCTGAGAAATGCCTGCCTGTTATTTCGGACTTTGCCTGGCATTCAGGCAATCTGCGAAGTGCCTAATGAACAGGTTTCAACGATATCTAATCTACAGTTTCCAGAAATCAAAATTGGAACTTCCGTAACAATTCCTATTCCTAACATTGATAGGAGTAAAGAAGACCCCCATAATTTCATTGGAGTTGTTATGGATGTAACGGAAAAAGGTTATTATAAAATAGGAACCAAGCGAGGAATAATCAGTTCGCTATACTCCCGTAATCAAATACATCCATGAGAAGAGGTATTCTTAAATCAGAAGATGTTCCCGATTCAACCATTTCCTTGCGGGCTATTAAGAGTCATGAGTCTTTGTTTGGAGGACAGTGTTTTATCAGGTGCAACTGCTCCAAAAGGTGCGTTACTAATTCTTGCAATTGCAAAAGGAAGAAGGTTTTGTGCAATTCAAAATGCCATACTGCTAATTCTTGCTGCAATAAACGAGTTTTAAAATTTTGCTTTCGCTCAAACCTTTTCTTTAAACTTTTAATTAATATTTTATTCTTTATGTTTCGTGTATTTATTATTGCTGTAAAGTTCAATAAATATAACATCTTGTTATATATATGTAGTTCTTTGATCATCCTCAGAGTGCCTGTTTAGATTTATACAAAGTACGAAATAAAAAGTTGAAACCTGTTTATTAGGTACTTCGCAGATTGCCTAAATGCCAGGCAAAGTCCGAAATAACACTTTACTTTGGACCTTGACTAATCCTATGCAGGCATTCCTCAGATTGCCTGTTAAGATTTAGACAAAGTGCGAAATAAAAGAATATTTCGATCTTAGCCAAATATCGACGGGGAATCGCAGAATGCTAGGCAATCTGCGGTTTACCGTCTCGTCGGAGTTTGCCGGTAACATATAATATATATATATATATGTGTCTGTGTGTGTGTGTGTGTTTATGTGCATATGTGCTTCCTTCTTATGCGGGTGATACGCGTCTTTCTTTAAAGTCTTATGGAGAGGAAACTTCATATGATTAATATGTAGTTCTTTGATCATCCTCAGAGTGCCTGTTTAGATTTATACAAAGTACGAAATAAAAAGTTGAAACCTGTTTATTAGGTACTTCGCAGATTGCCTAAATGCCAGGCAAAGTCCGAAATAACACTTTACTTTGGACCTTGACTAATCCTATGCAGGCATTCCTCAGATTGCCTGTTAAGATTTAGACAAAGTGCGAAATAAAAGAATATTTCGATCTTAGCCAAATATCGACGGGGAATCGCAGAATGCTAGGCAATCTGCGGTTTACCGTCTCGTCGGAGTTTGCCGGTAACATATATATATATATATATATTATATGTGTGTGTGTGTGTGTGTGTTTATGTGCATATGTGCTTCCTTCTTATGCGGGTGATACGCGTCTTTCTTTAAAGTCTTATGGAGAGGAAACTTCATATGATTAATTCATTACCTGCCAAATTTAATGGTCTTTTTAGTGAAATAAATGCTTGTCAACCTGGCAAGAGTTCAGCGCGCCAAACTCTCGACCCGTGAAGGTCAGGCTGGTGGCCTCTCCCCTAACCCTGGTTTGGTGTTGGAGAGAATTGCTTTCCTAGGTTTTCCATCTTGGTAAATATAATTATATGTATATACAAGTTCCTTATTGGAATTGGAGAAAGGGAAATAAATAATAACAATAATAATAATAATAATAATAATAATAATAATAGCAAAAATAATACTGAGAAATAACTTAGGAACAAATGTATAATTATTTTTCTCTCATCTTCCTTTGGAAGTTGAAGTAATTCATCACTTGTCAAACATCAATTTAACATATATCAACCCTAATGAGCTTTCTAGATTAAGTATACTGATAACAGACCTTTTTCATCAATGTAATGATAAAAGGAAGCAGTTTTCTGCCCGTTTACCAATTACCCTCGTCGACGTTTCCTCTCGGTTTTACTTTTGTACCCCTTCACTCCCTTTCCGTTTCTTCTCGGACATTTTTCCATCCTAACCCTTTCCCCTCTTTTCACTTACCCCCCTGCCGACCTGGACGCCATACCTGCCAGTATACTATTGGAATTCTTAAATTGAGAGAGAGAGAGAGAGAAGAGAGAGAGAGAGAGAGAAGAGAGAAGTTATTACAGTTAGTGCTTAAACTATATGGGTTAATTTGAATAGACTAAATTTTAGGTATGGAGGTCAATCAGGTATTTCCAGGTAATGATTCATAAATTAGATCGAAGCTAAATACGAAATATGAATATATTATGCAAATATAATATTTCATGCTCGTCTGCACTTTATTAATATTCATGAAAATCCAACATTTCCTAACTATTATGAATAAATCATGAATGTGAAAATTAATCAATTGGAAATATATATATATATATATATATATATATATATATTATATATATATATATATATTATATATACTAGTGTGTGGAGCATCATCAAGGAATTCCTTATTCCTGACATCTTGTCCTTTGCTGCTTGTTTCCAACGAAATGAATCATACATTACAAAATTTAAGTTCTGATGAAAGAAAAATTCGAGTACCAGGACCTGACACTGTTTCATTTTCCTGTTCATTGATCTTGTTTCGTTTCGCGATTGATTTGCTTTTGCTTTTACAAGCAAAAATACTTCGTCTTTTGTATCAGACTCTCTCTCTCTCTCTCTCTCTCTCTCTCTCTCTCTCTCTCTCTCTCTCTCTCTTCTCTCTCTCTCTCTCTCTCTCTCTCTCTCTCTCCGTACCCTGTTGAAATGTTCTTAATCGTCGAAAAAGGATGATGATTTTGGGTAGGGAGAAAGTACATTGATACATTCTGTGCTACATTTCATCGACAGCTAAACAAACATTCTACAGGGTGTTCCATTTAAATAAAACCACAGGGAGTATTTAATAATGTCTTTTTTTCCCAGATTTGTGAGGGTAAATGTAATAAAGTTAGCAATAAGGTAATAAAGGTAAAGGTAAAAAAGGTAAATAAAGGTAATAAAGGTACCAATATCCTTTCTAATCTTTCATTACTTCCTATGGTTCCATTTAAATGGGAGTAATAAAGATTGGAAAGGATATTGGTACCTTTATTTACCTTTATTACCTTGCCTTACCTTTGTTACCTTATAATTACCTTTATTACGTTTACTTTCACAAATCTGGAAAAAATAGACATTATTAATTACTCCCTATGGTGCCATTTAAATGGAACACCATGTGCATCAAATTAAAATTTATATATATATATATATATATATATATATAACCTTTGGTTAGTTCCGCCCGAATTGTTCATTCTGACGAAGGTCAAGCTTTTCACTCCACCTTAGACCTACAGTTTAACGTGGAATCCGAACCACGCCCCATCAGCAACCCAGCGTCTTAACCACTAGGCCACCTAGGGTACCCATTTATCTACCAACCACTTTCTTTTATTGTGTGGAAGGATGAACAGCTGGGTTTTGCTGCGCGCCGGCTGCCATCGAGTCTCGAACCCGGGGCCGATGGATTCGTAGTCAGCGACGCTAACCACTACACTGCCGAGGCGTGTGTGTATATATATATATACAGGGTGTAACAAAAGTCCTTACTTATAAGATATTTATTTCATTGTACGGACTTTCGTTACACCCTAAACAGTATATACACAGAATGAATTCATCATAATATACTTTGTACTCGAAATTGATTTTAGTTACGATGCCAAAAAGGCAGTTAAATATAATAAATTTATTTTCGTTAGAACTGAAGATCTAACCTCTTCATAAGTGTTCAATTTTGAACAACATGTTTACAAAACGTGTTTGCTGTCGGCAGAAAATTCATCGCAAAAAACCACGAAAAAAGCTCAAACACGAACTTTCGAAACGGGTAAATATCATCCGTCCCAAAAGAACTCTTTTAATTAATAAGAAACAAAGAGAGAAAATTAATAAAAAAAAGAAAAAGAAAAAGTAAAAAGAAAAAAAAGAGGATTTTACAGTTTAGAAATGAAGAACGTGAAAAAGGGAAAGAAAAATGAAAACGAAAATGAGAACAAGAGAAACTAAGAAAGCGCAACGGAGTGATTTGACGAACTCAAAAATGGAGCATCAAAGAACATAAAATGAAATAATTACATAAAAAACACTTATGATGATGATGACGAAATATATATATATATATATATATATATATATATATATATATATATATATAATATATATATATATATATATATTATATATTTCATAAATGTGGAAAAACCTAACTGAAAATAAGTAATACCGTCTAAGAGATGAAAGAAAATGGCTATTATCATCCATTAGAGAGCTTGCTTACGCATTACAAAAGAGAGAGGAGAGAGAGAGAGAGAGAGAGGAGAGAGAGAGAGAGAGAACAAATGAAAATATAATAGAAACAACAAGGAATCCGGGAGCAAGTGTAGTTTATGTCCCCCTGACGCAAAAGGGGACACAAGCTACACTAGGTCAAAGTTGGGGAATGTAAACTACACTAGGATCTTTAGGAGACATTTTTTAAATGAATCCATCAAATAAAACGTTAAAACTAACGAAAATATTACCACTTAACTTAACCTAACCAATCGTCAATATATATATATATATATATATGCTGCAAAGCACAAGGATTGTGGATTGTGGGTTTGCAGCATTCATTCATTTCACGTGTTTAATTGTGAAATTCATCCCATATATATACCTTTGGTACCTTTGGTTAGCTTCCGCCCGAATTGTTCATTCTGACGAAGGTCAAGCTTTTCACTCCACCTTAGACCTACAGTTTAACGTGGAATCCGAACCACGCCCCATCAGCAGCCCAGCGTCGTAACCACTAGGCCCCCTAGGGTACCCATTTATCTACCAACCACTTTCTTTATTGTGTGGAAGGATGAACAGCTGGGTTTTGCTGCGCGCCGGCTGCCGTCGGGTCTCGAACCCGGGGCCGATGGATATATATATATATATATATATATAAGTTGACGATTGGTTAGGTTAAGCCTTGAAGCCCTGAGTTTTTCGTAAGGTTAAGTTATGAATGCATGTATTTGAAACGTTAGCAATTTGTACCTTTCGTCCTTAAAGGGTTAAGTCGTAATATTTTCGTCAGTTTTAACGTTTTATTTGATTAGGTATACGCGGACAAAGGTGGGGAACGCAAACTACACTAGGATAGTGTAGGGGAACGTAAACTACACTAGGCACCACAGGGGGACGTAAACTATACTTGCTCCGGAATCCGAATTACAAAAATATAGAGCGAGATTATGCATAATATAGTTCTCCTGAAAACGCTTTGCAATACATTTCTATATTCCAATTCGTTGTGAGATTATTCTGCGGGAACATTTAACCTACCATTAAAATGTAATGTATACATTAAATAGTACGAAAATAATGTACCTGAATATGTTAATATTTTTTAAGAGTAAATAGGGTATATGATACTTGCAATTTATTTAAACTAGCTATCTGCGTGGGTTGCTATTACGTTCCTTATAAATATGGAAATTATATCTCTTTGTGTACGTAATACGAAAACAATGTGAATAGAAAAAGGCATTTAAAAGCTTCTTTTTTTTCATGTAGTGTAAATATTAATAGTTAATGTTTCATAACAGAATTATGTATTTTAATGGCAAACATTTTTATATGTATTCTGGTATATAAAGTTCTAGTATAAAATCTGTTTGTATTTGGTATCGATGCGATATTTCATCGATACGCCTATGATAACTTACTCTAACCTAACCTAATGTATCTCAATTTAATCGAACCTACGCTAACCTAACTTCAATTCACATAATCTAGCGTAATTTAACCTAACGTTCGCTAACTTAGCCTTACATCTAATTTAGAATAATTTAACATAACCTAACCCACAGGAAACTCGTTGAAGTGTCTCATCGAGGAAATGTAGAAATCTGTGCTTTTATATCTCGTTCTAAAGTACAGTAATTTACTGGAAACTTAAAAAAAAATTACTTGACTAAAATTTGTAAAATTAAATTGATTTAAGCGTATTTCTGTAAACGTTCTGGTAAGAAATAGGTTTATTTTTCTTCGGTATTTCTTTGCCAGTGGTTAGAGTATCTTACAAAGTTTGTATAGGATTTTCAGAGAATTGTAAAACGCTTAAATTTAAAAGACAAAAAAGATTAATAGTGAGCAGCTGGAAAGAAAAAAATAGGTTTCAGTAGGTATATAATTTTTTTATGGGTTTCCAGTGGAACTTTCTTGATAGGTCGTGAAATTAGTTTGAAAATGAATACATAAATAATATAAAAATGTTCATATCAGATAGCTTTGTTTCATGGTTTCTTGTGTACAGTTTTTGTATGTAAATCGTTTACATACGCGAGATTTAAAATTATTTTTAGCGAGACTATTTTTTTGTAAAAGATTCTTTACATACGAAGAATTAAATTAACTTTATGTTATCACTGATAACAAGAAAATTATACTCTACTGAGATTATCTTTCTCGTGTAATTTTAATATTGTACAGGGTGTCCCATAAGTCCGGCATCATAGGAGAAATTCATATTTTTCTCTTTCTACAAACCATAATTGTACCTGTACCAACAATTACCTGGTCATTGGCTAGGACGTCGAGGGCCTGTGGAATGGCCAGCTAGAAGCCTGGATCTCACGCCACTAGATTTTTATCTCTGGGGCCACTTGAAAGCGCTGGTAAACGCAGAGAAAATTAGGAGTGTTGAACATTTGCGGCAGCGCATTATTGGGGCATGTAACACCATTACTCCTGACATCATTCACCGTGTGCTTGCTGACTGGGTACCACGTCTGAATTTGTGTATTGAAAACAATGGTGGGCATATTGAGCACGTTCTGTAAATAAAAGCTTTTGTTTTGCCTTTTTTTATTATTTTTCCCATGATGCCGGACTTATGGGACACCCTGTAGTGATCTTAGCTGTTTAAACCCGCTGCATGGTATTCTTGTGGTAAAATGCCTGGCTGTTAATTTGAAGGTTCTGGGTTCGAGTCTCGCTGGGACTTCACATTTCAGTGATTAAGGAACTTTGAGTGGACTCTCTTGGCTTAGTTGTACTCAGTGATGGGCAGTATCTAGATACACGTATCGCCGATACGTATCGATCGATACTTTTGTATCGGTATCGGTATCGCTTTAGCTACTTGACAAAAGTATCGATTTATCGGTATCGCTAAGGTCAATTTTCTTAAATGTATCGAAAAAATCGATACTTCGATACATCGATACATTAATAAGAATTTTTAAATATTTAAATAGATGATATAATATGACACTACTGAGTTATATTTATGAATATACATAAATAATAATATTATTAAATATTTATTTAATGAGAGTACTACTCTACTGGTCACGTCACAGAGTACGGCGACCAGATGTTTAGCCAGCTGGTATTTTTGAAGGGTAATAGTAATTACTTTTAATTGTTAGTGTAATATTTTCAGTCATTCATGTATCCTACAAAATTAAAACATACTTTCATTAAATAAAGCAATTGTTTTTATTTACATCTATAAAACCCATTAAAATGTCGTTGATTTTACTTACAGTGCGTACAAATTACTAGTATAAACAATAATATCTAATACCTACATATTAAATGAATAATTATAAAAATGTACCGGCGATGCATGTATCGGTATCGGTATCGCTTAAGACATCTAGAAAGTATCGGCGTATCGGTATCGCCTAAGACGTTCTTCATGTATCGATGTATCGGTATCGCTTTAGCGATTTTCATGTATCGATGCCCATCACTGGTTGTACTTCGGATTCCACGAAAAGGTGTAGGTCCTCTTTTTCACATGACTTAACATGAATAAAATCGACATACATAAGGGTAACTGTTCGACCTTATGGATACTTAATTTTTTATGTCGACATTATTCAGATCGACTTTGGTCCTCTACAGTCTATACCGGCGTTTCATGCCGCGAATTTACCGTATAAGAACCTGGAATTTCTCCTCCAGTAAAATCCTTTTTGCTATACAACGGTCAAAACATCTTTGTAAACATTGTCCTACAAACTGGTGCGTCATTTAGCAGGACCACAATGGCAGACAATGTCATACTTCACCGTCAGCAGAGATGGCGAACCACTAATAAACGCAGATGTCGACTGTAGACGAACAAAGTCGATCTGGATAATGTCGATACCAAAAACTAAGTGTGCATAATATAGAACATTTCAACCTGATGCAGGTCAATCTCATTCACGTTAAGTTAGTTTAAAATAGGTTTGGTTAGGCTACATTATGCCCGGTTAGGTTACGCTAGGTTAGGTTAAATTAGTAATTTTCACTTAAAATCTGAAATACACATAAAAGTTAGTCACTTTCAGTTAAATTATTAAACAAACTTTATTTTGATATAAATCTTAAAAGGCGAAAATGGAATAAGGTCGACATTATAAAATACTACTTGGACTTATCCAGTCATTAACTGCCACTAGTTTATAGCATAAGAGGACTTAGAATTTAGTCTTTCCTCCTTTCTTTCTCTGTTACGGAAGAGAAGACATCGAGGATGGACATCAGGATAAATCTAATAAACTAGAACAAAAGAATGAACCTTCCTGCGAGTTATTCTTTACCAGAATTGTGTGTGTTGGAGAGTTTCTGTTTCTGTCAACGGTGAAATTGAGAACTTAAAAAACTCAGGGACCGATGCTTTCTCATGTGAAAGACGGTCAGACGCAGGGAAGTGAATGAACATTTCTTTCTGCGTGAAGGGCTATCGAAGAAGGGATGAAGTGTCCACAACAATGTTTGTTATAGCAATATGGAAATATGGATATTCTGCAACCTCCCTCTTTCTTTCTCTCCAAAAACTAAAACCAAAATTGAATTATCTTCGCTCGGAATTGACCAAATGCATTTATACCATTCTCGAAAATGTTTTGCGTTTCGGAGGTCGAAACTATACATAGGAAAAGCATTTGGTTTAAAACAACCAAAATGCATGGTTAACTATTTGAAAACTAGCCCAAATGGTTATATTTCAACTGCGTTGATTCAGCCATGTTTATTTCTCTGGTAGCAAACTTAAAAATGGTTGAATTATTCGTTTTGAGCTGTTTGTCAAATAATGTGGTTGTTTTAAAAGTGTGTGTGTGTGTGTGTGTGTGTGTGTGTGTGTGTGTGTGTGTGTGTGTGTGTGTGCGCGCGCGCGCGGGCGAGCGCGTGGGCATAAATGAGGTCTAGTGTGTAATAATTCACAGATGTAGTGGGATAATTTTTTGTGAGGTAAAACTTTTGGTACCTCGGAATATTAAAAAATCCATATAAAAAAATCTTAAAACATCTTTATTGTCCGAAAAAATATGTTGGTCCTGATTAGGTTAGGTTAGGTTAGGCAAGATTAACTAGTACCACATTATTTAATAATTTAGCAGAAACTACCGTTCGAGCCCTCAATTGCCACCGAAACGGTTACCACGACCTTCTCGGTTCAATGGCACTAAGGTCAGGTTAGGTTAAGTTAGATTAAGTTAATTAGCAAAGCTGGGCACAAACCGTTAATCCGTTAATCGTTAATTAACGAAGTTAACTTTTTCGTTAACGATTTAACTTTTAAGTTAACTTTGAAAATCATTATCGGACTAATTAACTTCCGTTACATTTAACTTCCGTTAACTCAAGTCCGTTAACCCAAAAAATTCATAAATAAACGTTTAAAAGTTTCTATTATTTTCAGTGCTGAGCAGGTGCGCAATTAATCCGCCACTGTTAATAGTGATGAACGAATTTCCATTTCCGCAGTGCAAAATCAGGCGATATATTTGTTTCCGTCGCCACAATTTGTGTCTTACCAAATGGTAGTTATTTATGGCATTGGTTTGAGCAAAACATGGTCCACTGTAAAATCAGGCGGAAAGATTTGCCATTTGAGTGAATGTTTCAACTTCTTTCAAGAAATATCACGAGCATTTTAAGGCACTTTCATATATATAGTATGTAACAATTACAACAAATAACTACATTCGTTTCATTTGCAGTCTGTCTCTTGCGCAACATGTTTGTGCTAGTGAATATTTAAAAATAATCGTTGTCAAGTAAGTCATGTATATTTATAATATGTCTGTGAGTACCTTATTAGTACTTAGTAGTCTCCTTGATACATTTCAAGAACCATAAAACTGATCAGGTAAGATTTCAATTCTCATGTCACTTTGTTCTCTATGGGCAAGGACATCCTGAGGGCCAAGAGATCATCCCTGTCTGATGAAAACTTTGATATGCTAATTTTCATGAAGGGCAACATGCATCTCATGGACAAAATGGAGAACGAAAAGAAGAGGGAAAATTAAATTATATATATATTGTGTTTTTCATTTTTTGTATAATAAAAGTTAACGTTAACGGTTTATCGGTAACTTCCGTTACATGTTTAACGAATTAACGGATTAACGGTTAACGAAGTTAACTTTTTGGTTAACGGATTAGCGGTTAACGAAGTTAACTTTTTGGTTAACGGTGCCCACCACTGTTAATTAGTTTCACAGATATATGGCTCTAAAAAATTCGAGACCTCGCTCATGCAGAGATGCGCGCATTTTGTGTGTGTGTGTGTGTGTGTGTGTGTGTGTGTGTGTGTGTGTGTGTCACCGCATTTGAAGAGAAAAGAAAGGAGGAAAAAGTTAAGTTTATTAAAGTATCAATGAAAATAAGAGACGAGGGAAAGCTTTTAAGACCTGCGAACACACTTGGGCTACGTCGTAGCCAATGTCGTAACATCGCTTCCCGTTGATCAGCGAAGTTAAGCGACATTGGGTCTGGGTAGGAGTTGGATGGGAGACCGTCCTCCGTGTCCAGATTATGTAGCGACCCGTGATTCGATCCCACGTAAAGCCGTAGGTCCCCTCCCTCATATGACCTTAGACGTTGCGAAGGAGGTTAAACAAAACCAATCATTATTATTATTGCGAACACACTTTCATAATGAAATCACGTCCAACCGAGGAAATGATTGTGACCTTCTCTTAAACCTAGAATGCATAACCCTGGCCTCTGAGGCCCGCTGGGTGTTATATTTATCCGGGTTATGCATTCTAGGGTTAAATGAGTAAAAGGGAAACTAAACATCCGAGATCTCTCTCTCTCTCTCTCATAAAGAAAAGGAGGCAATGAAGAGCATTTCTATTTCTGCAGAGTGGATCAAGGCACCCCACTAAGAAACTCATAATTAGTCTTTTATACTTTTATTTTTGTTTCATATTGTATAACAGCGTAACTTCAGATACATTATAATGTGTGTATATATGACAGAATTGGAAAGTATATACTTGTTTAATATATAATAACATTCTACAGAGTGGTCCAGAAATCCTGCTTCATTTTAGTGGATACGATACCCCCCCCCCCCCCCCCCCCCCATGAGGCACGACTTTTGGATCACTGTATATAAAGAGGCGAAATTATGCGTCTCTTAACTTTAGGTCTGGGTGAGGAACTTGCAGAAATATGATCATGACAAACATTCGCTGTTCCTACCGACCTTATACTCTATAACTTAACCTATATACACCCGCAGCAGGAGAGAAAGGCGGGAGGACCTTAGCTACCAACGTTATAGATCCAACCCACGCGTATAAAGGGACAAAATAATTAATGACATATAAAGGACGCCCTATGAAATGGAAAATGTAGCTCAGTCCCTCACCCAATTAAAAAGTATCTCAGGGGAAATGTTTATGAAATTTGTTACCTGCCTGCAGGCAAATAACTAGGCAAAGTACATTCCCTCACTGGGAATCCCTTTCACACGAAAGTTTTCATCAAATGTATACAAGGTCCACAAAATTGAAAAATTCTTGAAACCAGTGCAAAATTAACAGCTATGGTCATGGCGATAACAAATAAATAAATAAAAATGATTATTATTATTATTATTATTATTATTGCATCTAAACATCAAAATAACTAACTTTCAGCTTTTCAAATAACACACTCCCTTTTCAAATTTTAGTTCGAAATACCATTTTTATTTGGTGGAAATTTTGGATGCAGCTACTTCCAGGAGAAAGTGAACACACACACACACACACACACACACACGAATTGTATCCCATAACATTTTTAAAAATAATGTGGAAGGATGTGATCCCCCCTAACCCCCAGGAGCACAACCTACTTATTCAAAGTATCCTCCCCTTTGCAAAATTATGTAACGAATATTTGGTCAATATCACGCTCAATCGCTGCTTTTAGAGGTTCCATGTCCCTAGATTTTCCTTGAACATTTCCATCGAAACGCTGTATGGAGGTCATAATAAGAAATATACACTGCCCGGAATCGTTACGTAATTTCGTATATAAGGGGAGAACACTTTGATCATGTTGTAATCGTGTAATAGACACCACCATCCTTCCTCAGTAATCGTGCCAAGTTTTTATAAAGTGTGTCATAATGAGTCAATGACGGAATCACGCTGTATACTCTTTCAAGAATATTTATGTTACAGTATTCTTTGTTTTCATTACGTAAATTTTATACTGTAATGTATCATATAATTACAGACTGTATTTATATTAAAGGAGTTTAGATTCTTTGTAAACACAAAACATCAATTTTGCCGAAGTATTCGGCAAATGTGAGCTTGGTATAATTGCACTCAAAAGCCGAGAAACATCAATCCGTAAAATAAAATCAGGAGATGGCTTTCAAATCACTAGAGACGAAGTTGAAAATGGAGTAAACAAACATTTTCCGTTGTGTCATTAATAACAAAGATGCTCCATTTACTAAAAAAAAAAAAAAAAAAAAAAATAAAAAAAAAAATATATATATATACTCTGAGCGGCAGAAATATCGGCCCACTTGGAGTATCACGAAAAGCAAAAAAATGGGCAAGCTTCTGTTAAAAAAGTTCGAAAATTCGAAAATATAGTCTATGAGGCAACCAAATAACAAAAAAACGTCAGCTGCGAACACACTAGCTGTAACGAATTTTCAACTTCTTTTAAGAATTAGACAGTCTGACATTCAGTTCCTCTTAGACTGCTAGTGCCACTTTTTTTTCCACTAGTGGGAGTAGGCACTTGCGTTTAGTAACAGATAGACTTCTAATTCTTTTGGGTTTCAGAATTGGACAGTTACAATGGATTTGAGTGCCGTGAACGTCGGAAGAGTCGCCGATGCGCTAGGAATTCCAAGAACAACGGTTCGACGTGTCCACCAACGTTATGTGGAGACAGGAGAGTACACCCGAAGACCAGGATCTGGAAATCGCGCTGCACATCTGCCCGTGATTATCGTTTCATCGTCTTGAGTGTTTTGCGAGATCGTCGCTTGACTGCTACAAACGTCCGCAATGAGCTGGAAAGGTCTCGAGACGTCAGAGTATCGGAGCGAACCGTTAGAAGGAGACTTATGGAAAATGGCTTATGTGCTAGACGTCCAGCAGTGGGCCCGGAATTGCTCCCACACCACCGCAATGCTCGTCTTGCTTTCGCTCGTGAGCCTGTCAGTTGGACTATGGTCCAATGGGGACGAGTATTGTTCACGGACTTTCTCCTGTTCTTCTCCACACTCTTTCCCGTCCATCGGATGTTCGAAGATTAAATCTTGATTCGTAAACAAAATTCAGGTTAGGTTAGTAACTTCCTAAGTCCCTGAGTGAAACAGTAAGTAACGAAAGTACTGAAAATTTCAGGGCTTTCATGAAATCACTAGTTTCACAATCTTACTGAAAATATCACGGATTTCATGAAATCACTAGTTTTACAATCTTACTGTAACATACTGTATATACACCGCTAATGATATGAAGATCACTGCAAAGAGTTTACAAGACCTTAGAGAAGTTGCAGTTGCTACAAACGAAATATAACAAGCTGTTTATATAACACAAGAAGCGCTTCACTTAACGAAACAAAACTAACAGCCAAGTCATACCAGAATCACAGAGATTACATAATATATAAAAGTACAAATGACGCAAGAAAATGCAGCTTTAAGTTAAAGCGTATGACGACAAGGAAAACTTAATCGTCCCCATAAAAATAATGGGGATTCTATAAAACACGGGATGAATGCGATCGTGTAATATTATATTCAGAGGAAATTTGATACTATCAGTTGTCACTTATCGCTCACTCCCTTTAGACTTACGCGTAAAACAAGGAGAATCGCGGCAGACATATTAGTAAAGACTATAGGTTATAAATAATGCTCGATAATAATTAGTTTATAAGGAACTTTATCTCGCGCAATAAGATAAGGAAAAGATAAAACCAAAAATTTAAAAGGTTATATAAAAACTTCTTAAATGTTCTTTTTCCTAAAAAATGAATACTTAAACGAAGAAGAAGATGAGAAAAACTGCCACGGAATTCGAGACCAAACAAAACTTTTCGACGGTTAATTGCATAATTTCGCTTTCGCTAAAACAACCAGGATTATATGAACGAAGCGACCGTAGCTCTTCTCTTAAAGAAGTTACACGCGTCTCGGGAGCATAAATTTTTTAATACTTTCTAAATATAGAATTCATTAAATTCTTAACAATATATATATATATATACAGGGTGTCCCACAAGTCCGGCATCATAGGAGAAATTCATATTTTTCTATTTCTACAAACCATAATTCATATTTTTCTCTTTCTACAGGCCATAATATCTATGCTC
>JAJOZX010012271.1:17500-85000 GCA_023014485.1 Bathynomus jamesi
TAAATTTGTCACTAAAAGCTTAAAATAAAGAAAAAACTATATATTATCTGTCCCTTAAATGAATTTAGAGAAGCCTTTGCCAATCTCCATTAGCTAATAAAAAGGCGGAACATTTTTAGATAAGACCTCCCCTAAAAGTAAGAGGAAAAAACAAAACAAAAGAAGAGCGAATAAGACAATAGAGAAAAAGAAAACGAATACAAATATAAAAACAAAATAAAATAAAAATAAATAAACAAATAAACTTTATTTTATAGGTTTAATGCCAAAAATGTTCTTTCGAGAAAACCCAATTACTTTGTCTAAACAAACAAACAAAAAAAAGAGGAGAAAAAATCCCGTAGATTTAAATTGAAAAATTTTCGTCCAAAGACATAATTTTGAAAATAATTTTTAGTGTTTCCAGAGACAAATTTTTATTACAGAAATAAATTAAGTCTAACGACTAAATGGGACGATACGAGATAGCAAATCTATATTTTAATTAAAGAATGATATATTGACTCTCTCTCGATCGCAAAATGTGATTATGTAATTTGAAAAGTAATTAGTATTGATATTGTAATTATATACATAAAGTATTTAGGCTTTTATATGCTTAATAATTCATTATTCACTTAGGTTTCATTTTAAGATGGGTTTGTGCTTGGTAAAATGTTTGGTGGAACATTTGTAAATCTATATTTGACGAGTCTTTTGCTATTTTGTTACTGTGTCTGTTTGCCTGTTGGTTTGTCTGTCTTCTTGTCTGTTTACGCGTTTATCTTAGTCGCCTCTCTATCTGTTTGTTCGTCTTTAGTTGCCTGTCTGCCTGCCTGTTTGCTTTCAGTCACCGGTGTGTCTGTCTGCTTGTCTCTTTATTTGTTTGTTTTTAGTCGCCGGAGTGTCTGTTTGGTTGCCTCTTTGCCCGTTTGTTTTCAGTCACCGGCATGTCTGTCTACTTCTTTATTTGCCCGCCCGTCTTTAGTCACCCGTCTTTCCGTTTGCCCGCTTCTTTGCCTATTTGGGAGTTTTATCAAAAGCGCTTAGCATACTGTACAACTAACAGAAACGCACCAAATATGGGTATACAGTATTTCGAACTCTGAATGTTAATGGTGCCAAAAACCACCTCAGAAACTATATTTAACTGTACATATAACTAATTTTCACAATTTTTTTTCCAAAATATGTAAACACTAACTGCATATTCGGAATATAGAAAATACCAAAATAAAAAAAAAATCAATGATTTTCATGTTTTCAAGCAGCGGGAAACAAAAATTCATTATCCAGTAATCATTATTCATGTTCCATTCAGTTGCCGGTCCATCTGTCTGCCTCTTTGACTGCCTATATATATCTCATAATGCTGAATATAGAATGTTTTAATCTTATATATATGTGATAATGATGATAATGATAAGTTTTATTGGCAGGATATAAATCCGATAAAATAGAATACAAGCGGTAGCTCGCTATCGCCCTCCAGGCAGGTAGCAGTATATGTCACAGTATATGTCACAGCTAGCTGTATATTTTGATACGGTTTAAAATTGAATGGATAATAATTTTTTTTTTTCACTTTTTCATGTATTTTTTTTATTGGTTGTAGATTTAAAATTATATTATATGAGGCCCTCATAGGAAGAAGTGACTAAGCTACAAAATTAAAAAAAAACGCCATTACTCCCATTACCCCCATCGCTCTCCCCATTACCTCCCCACTCTCCCATTACCCCCACACACAAAAGTAAAAAACGCCATTACCACCATTACCCCCCTCTCCCCATTACCCCACCCCTCCCCACTACCCACGGGCGGGTAGCAGTATCTTAACACAATGTGAAGCTCAAGATTTTCACGGCTGCGTTCTTTTCTGTAGTTTTATCGCGGTGCTGGGGCCTTCGGACCCAGTAATTGTGACCTAGGACCGGGAAACTTGACAGAGCACATCGGAAGCTCATGGGCTATCAGTTGGTGGTGGTTGCAGGATTTTCCGATGTACCGTTTAGGCTGTGCACGGTTCCGAAGAAAGCGGACAGACACACAGAAACACAGATACACAGACACATTTTAGCTTAATAGTATATAGGATTCTTGAAGGTAATAAACAATAAGATAAATCAAACAATAATAAATTTTAAAAAACAAAAAATTATGAATAAAAGAGAAATAAAAATAAGATACGTACTTAAACAAGTAACAATAAAAACGGAGCAAGTGTAGTTGACGTCCCCATGTGGTGCCTAGTGTAGTTTACGTTCCCCTACGGCCTACATTATCCTAGTGTAGTTTGCGTTCCCCAACTTTGTCCGCGTATACCTAATCAAATAAAACGTTAAAACTAACGAAAATATTACCACTTAGCCTAACCAATCGTCATATATATATATATATATATATATATATATTATATATATATATATATATATATACAGGGCTATTCAAATTCATTCATACGATTTCAACTGAGAATACTTCCGTACCTATCAACCGTGCATCAACTGGGCATACACCACATGAAAGAGGAAATCTCTGAGTTTTACAAGATCACCACGAGAGGGCTCCAAAGTCACGCCGTGGCCTAGCCTAGCAACAAACAGTCAGTGTGAAAATGGCGTCCGCACAGCAGAAGGCGTTTTGTGTGTTGCACAGCTGGCCCCCTAGGTCGCCGGATCTTACACCGTGCGACTTCTTCCTTTGGGGGTACGTTAAGGATACTGTGTACGTGCCACCGTTGCCCACATCTTTGGATGAGCTCCGAACTCGCATTGTTACTGCCGTAGAGTCAGTGACAACGGACATGCTGGAGCGAGTATGGGAGGAATTCGACTATCATGTCGACGTTGCTCGTGTAATTAGGGGAAGTCACATAGAGCATTTATGAGGTGAGACAAAATTTGGACAGTTTTTCTTTTGGTTGATGTATCACAAATCACACTGTATTTGTAACATTAAAAAATATTCTCATTTGAAATCAGGTGAATCTTTTTAAATAGCCCTGTATATATATAAATTGACGATTGGTTAAGTTAAGTCGTAATATTTTTGTTGGTTTTAACGTTTTACTTGATGGATTCATTTAAAAAATGTCTCCTAACGATCCTAGTGTAGTTTACGTTCCCCAACTTTGACCTAGTGTAGTTTATGTCCCCTTTTGCGTCAGGGGGACGTAAACTACACTTGCTCCATAAAAACTACCCACTGCTAACGCTACGAAAAGAAAAAAAAGGAAAATAATAAAAAGTAAACGTAGTAATAATACCAACATATATATATATATATATATATATATATAATATATCGGCTATTGATTGGTGGCGTGGAAAACGCAGTTTAATAATGAACAGGAACACTACTTCTTTCACCACCTTTCTCTACAAAAAAAAAAAAAAAAATGGTGTCAATAATCCAGCAGGGTTGAAAGCACCTTAAACAGAAAAAACAAACAAACAACATCCTTCAAGGTTTAATAGTACCAACGTTTCGGAATGCACTAATTCCATCTTCAGGGCTAAAACAATAAAATTCCAAATCACATACAAAATTACAAAATACAAATTGCTTAATAACAATTTAAAATAAACTTAAAAAATTATAAAAAGTAGCTAAGAAAATGTAAAACATTAAAACTAAAAGGTAAATAAATGTAAAGTTAAAAAGTTAAAATTATAAAAAGTAAAAGCATTAAAACTGAAATGTAAATAAAATAAACTAGTACCTTAACCAAAACATAGCAGATCTATCGATGATTCGTCAGAATTTAGGTCTGGTTTTAGTTTATAAATAAACAGAGACTCCATAATTTTAAGCTTAAGGTCAGAGCTTCCAGCAGCAAGTACGGTGAAATTAGACTGTGAAATTGGGTGGTTATTGTTGTGCGAGTGATTACGTATGAGAGAATTAGGTGGTTTGCCAAGGGGTAAATTTGTATGGACCGATTTACCGAGATGTTCGTAAATACGAGATTTTAAATGTCTTTTAGTTTTACCTATATATGACCCCATACAGTGGTTACAGTGTGACCACTGTATGGGGTCATATATAGGTAAAACTAAAAGACATTTAAAATCTCGTATTTACGAACATCTCGGTAAATCGGTCCATACAAATTTACCCCTTGGCAAACCACCTAATTCTCTCATACGTAATCACTCGCACAACAATAACCACCCAATTTCACAGTCTAATTTCACCGTACTTGCTGCTGAAGCTCTGACCTTAAGCTTAAAATTATGGAGTCTCTGTTTATTTATAAACTAAAACCAGACCTAAATTCTGACGAATCATCGATAGATCTGCTATGTTTTGGTTAAGGTACTAGTTTATTTTATTTACATTTCAGTTTTAATGCTTTTACTTTTTATAATTTTAACTTTTTAACTTTACATTTATTTACCTTTTAGTTTTAATGTTTTACATTTTCTTAGCTACTTTTTATAATTTTTTAAGTTTATTTTAAATTGTTATTAAGCAATTTGTATTTTGTAATTTTGTATGTGATTTGGAATTTTATTGTTTTAGCCCTGAAGATGGAATTAGTGCATTCCGAAACGTTGGTACTATTAAACCTTGAAGGATGTTTGTATTTTCTCTGGTGTTCCTGTTCATTATATATATATATTATATATATATATATATACACATGTATATGGTAATAATGATAATGATAAGGAGCTATTGAAGAATAGGGACCCCAGCCTTCTTTAGTTAGGCTTATAAGGCTAACTAACGAAAATATCACGACCTAACCTAACCAATCGTTAGGTTAACTGTACGCCCTTGACGATTGGTTAGGTTAGGTCATGATATTTTCGTTAGTTAGCCTTATAAAGCTAACTAAAGAAGGCTGGGGTCCCTATTCTTCAATAGCTTCGATGATGATGATAATGATAATGACAATGAGCATTGGCAGAAGACAGAAACCCCAACTCAAAAAAAAAGCGGTACAGTATCCATCAAGGTAATCAACGATACAACTAATTAAACAATAAATTTAAAAGCCAAAAATAGGAAAAAGGACTAAGGTAATAAGGAAATAACAAAAATACACGTTAAAAAAAAGAGAAGTAATAAAATTATTAATAACAGCTTCATAAAAATAAAAAGTGCGTGTAATGAAATGCCTAATGCGGGAGTTAAGTGAAGCTGTAGACAAACACTTTCATACCAAGATGTCAACAGTCAAGAAGACATAAAGCAGGACTGATGAATAGCTTGGATAATTGGATTGTCCGAGTTTTTAATTCTTCGCAGTAGACTGTAATGAACGTATACTTGTTACCTCAGGGAGGCTCAAAACGTCGCGGTTAGCGAACATTTGAGAGGCTGAACATCTTAGAGGTAACTTATGTAGCAGTCTATAGGATCTGTTGTAAAGCAAATTGAGGGTTCTGCAGGAGCCTTTTTTATAACTGAACAAAAGTTGCTGCTCATAAATATTAGTGCAGAAAGTACGAAAGAGGGTGTCTTTAGCTTCGCTTGTACATAATTTGAAGTTCCTTATCATCATGTTTGCCTTAGCACAGTAACTTCGATATTATTTCCTTATGTCTGAGTCGTCACTGAAGTTGCTGGTGATAGTTTGATCCAGATACTTAAATTCTTGTACCTGCTCTTTTGGTTCGTCTCTCATTTTGAAAATAATATTAGTTGTTTGGTTTGAGCTTTTAGGATGGAATTGCATAACCTTAGTTTTAGTAACATTAAAATTAATGTCATGGTTCTCTGAATAGGATTCACAAATTTTTATAATATGATCCAGACCTTTCACCGAAGGGCTTATTAACACTATATTATCGGCATATATCAAGTTATTTATCCTCATGTCATCTATACAGCAACCTACTCTTGCCTCATTAAGCGAAGCAATTAATCTATCAATAGATATATTAAACAGCAGAGTAGAGAGTAAGGAGCCTTGCCCAACTCCGTATAAGGAACCAAAACTTTCGAACAATACATTGTCCCATCTAACAATAAAAGTTTGGTGTGTGTTTACCAAAATTTCAATAAATTTAAAATATACGGTGGAACATTCCTGTCTTCTATTTTTCTAAATAGAATATTGTGAATCACCTTATCAAGTTTGCTTATATCCATAAAACAACTATAAATAGTTGAATTACTGTCAGTATATTTTTTTTAAATAGGATCTCCTTCAAAACAAATGCATTGGTCAGTTGAATGGGACCTTTTAAAACCAAACTGATAAGGCGACGTCCATAAATAACCATTTAGTCAGCGTAACAAAGGTTTCTCGAGTAATTTTGAGAAGCAGGAGGCAACAGCAATAGGCCTGTAGTTATCGCTGGATAGAATATCCCCACATTTATTTTTGACAAGGGGTGTGATATAAACCCTCAAACTCTGCAGGAATATAGCTGTGACCAAGCATGGCTGAGAACACTAATGAGATATGAAGATTGATCACATCCAGAGCTGGGCAGTATTTAAATACATTTGTATTTAAATACGTATTTAAATACATTTGTGTATTTAGAACTGTATTTATAAATACATTGTTTTTCATGTATTTAAATATAGTATTTAAATACTTTAATGAGTATTTAAATACAATGTATTTAAATACTCAAAATATAAAAATGTAAATACTTTTACTGGTTTAATACACGTTCTGTACTAGCACAGTACGACGCGTCGACAGTGTAGTACAGCATGGTTCATGTTTCAACGTGTCAGTTCAATCAGTTGTGTGCCACTCTTAGTCGAAAGCGGTTGATTTCTTTATCGTGTGTGTGTCATGGCTTCAACAAGCAAATCCGGTGAATCAAACAGTGATATATCTGCAGATAACAATTTAAAATGTATTTACAAATGTATTTAAATACAATTGATGTATTTTGTATTTAGTATCTAAATACATTCGTAAAATGTATTTAGTATTTAGTATTTAAATACATTTCTCCCATGTATTTAGTATTTAGTATTTAAATACATTTCTCCCATGTATTTAGTATTTAAATACATTCAATGTATTTATTGCCCAGCTCTGATCACATCATTAGCATACTTTAAATGCTCATTCGCCAGGTCATCTATCCCTGGTGAGGTGCCTGTCTTTAGCTCTTTAATCAGACTCTTAAATTTAGGCACTGAAGTGCCCGTATTTTCACTGACCCCACCTAATGTCGTTCCATCGCAGCATACATTAAGATTATCTCTCCACGCTACTGAGGATATCTGAGTAATATATATATATATATATATATATATATATATATATATATTGGTGAAGGCCGCTTCTGGCAAGCTTCAATTCCAATTTAAGCAGAAAGCCACAGACAAGAAGGAAAGAAACATCCATCAAGTTGGAAAGGGACTATATTTTGTATATTGCAACGTTTCAAGCACAAACTATGCTCATCCTCAGGCAAAAATTCTAAAAAGTTAAAAACAATATTAAAAGCCATAATGACATTAACAAAATAAAATAGGGAAAAATCCACAAGTATTAAAAACAAAGTCACTAAAAATTCTAGAGTTACAATTAAAAACCATAATGACTATTATAAAACAAAAGCGAACAATTAACAAGCTTTAAAACAATGAAAGTGACACTAAAAACGAACAATGAATAACAACTATAAAACACAAAATGTAAAACTCAAAAAACTAAAAATTCACAGGCTATCTTTTAAAACACTAAAAAATTAAAAACCCACACTAAAAGGAACACACCTTAAGTCTAAGCAGCACAGATTCCGAGGCAAAACTAAAAAAACAGAAGCATCTAAAACCAAGTAAAGGTTGGTTGTTCAAGATGTTCAGTTTAGACGGAGGGGAACGGATGAAATATCAGAGTTAAGCGAAGGGGAGAGAGTTTTAATATACAGGGATTCTAAAAGTCTTAACGTTTGCTCACACGGAGCGGAATCTAAAATGTTAAAATTAGCTAAAGTTATATCGACTTTGCATAGAACAACATGGCTGCGTATAGCTGAAGCTTCTTTAGTTTTCAAAGGTTTGTCAGTTCTATACAAAATATAGTCCCTTTCCAACTTGATGGATGTTTCTTTCCTTCTTGTCTGTGGCTTTCTGCTTATATATATATATATATATATATATATATATATTATATATATATAATTAATATATATATATAATATATATATTATATACACACACACACACAAGAGGGTAGTTCAATAAGTATCCGCACTTTTTATTTTCACAATTTTATTTTCACATCTGATAGATTATAAACACATCACTTCTCAACATAGTCTTCCTGTTTCTCAATACACTTAGTCCAGCGATCTACAAGCTTCCTAATGCCATCACAAACAAATGTTTTTGGCTGCGTGCGTAGCCAGTCATGCACCGCCTCCTTCAGGTCATCATCGCCTTTGAATCGCTGACCTCTCAAAGCGTCTTTTAGTGGTCCAAACAGGTAAAAATTCGAAGGTGCCAGGGCTGGACTGTAGGCTGGATGGTCGAGAACTTCAAATTTAAGTTCTTGAAGGCATTTTCTAGTCTGTGCAGCGGTATGAAGGCGCGCATTGTCGTGTAACAGAATAACACCTTCCGACAAACTCCCTCTCCTTTTTGTGCGAATTGCTTGCTTTAACTCATTCCGAAGCATGTCAGAATATGATGCACTTGTTACTGGAGTTCCACGCTCTAGATAATGTTCAAGGATAGGGCCTCATGTATCCCAAAACAGTGTCAGCATAAATTTACCTGCTGACGGCTGCGCTTTGAACTTCCTTGCAACGGGAGATGTTGGATGCTTCCATTGCATGCTCTGTCGTTTGCTTTCTGGTTCATAGTGATGGATCCGGGTTTCATCTCGGTTTTCATTCTCGACCATCCAGCCTACAGTCCAGACCTGGCACCTTCGGATTTTTACCTGTTTGGACCACTAAAAGACGCTTTGAAAGGTCAGCGATTTCAGGCGATGATGACCTGAAGGAAGCGGTGCATGACTGGCTACGCACACAGCCAAAAACATTCTTTTGTGATGGCATTAGGAAGCTTGTAGATCGCTGGACTAAGTGTATTGAGAAGCAGGGAGACTATGCTGAGAAGTGATGTGTTTATAATCTATCAGATGTGAAAATAAAATTGTGAAAATAAAAAGTGCGGATATATATATATATATATATATATATATATATTATAGAGAGAGAGAGAGAGAGAGAGAGAGAGAGAGAGAGAGAGAGAGACTAGTAACATTTCATTTCTCGAGGAATGCTAGTTGCTGAACAGACAAACACACACACGAACATACAAACGGAATACATGAGAAAAGAGGTATTTATTTGTCAAAGAGATGTTTTTCGCATGACAAGCGTCCTTTCAATTACCTCACTCCGAAAACTGCCTCGAATTAAGAGGTAACAGTTATTGTCAATAGGTTCGATCTCGATGTTCCCATTCCGTAGATTTAATCTCGGAGATTTGTGCACGTTCAATAATAAAAAAAAGTTGGCTTCACTTTACAAACAACGGATTACAGTATCGGGAAACGTGCCCCCAATTTTCCAATTTTGTATCGGCAAGTACCACTTTAAAGGCTTTACTAACATATATATATATATATATATATATATAGTGGTATGTTTTTTTTATACAGGAAGGAGGGGCCAAGGACAAATGCCTGCAAAAGCACCCCTCCCATAGAAGAAGAAGAGCCAAAATCAAGGTCCGGGGTTTTTGAGATGCCTAGACACTCTGCGTTTGAAAGATGGGAGATCATAGACAGGAGGAAAGATGGAGTGAGGAAGATCGTTCCAGAGTTCACCGGTTGAGTAGATGAAAGACTGAAAATACCGATTAACCCTTGCATTAGACAGTTGGACAGAGAAGGAATGAGAAAGTGTAGAAAGTCTGGTACTGCGTTCTCTCCTTAAAGGAGGAGGCATGCAGTTAGAGAGTTCAGAAGAGCAATCCATTATAATAGCGTAGTAAAGAGAGAGTGAGGCAACATTGCGACGAAGAGAGAGAGATTGAAGACAATCAGTAAGAGGCGAGGAATTGATGAGACGAAAAGCCTTTGATTCCACGCGGTCAACTACGGCTGTGTGGGTTGAGCCACCCTACACATGAAAAGCATACTCCATACAGGGGCGAACAAGACCCCTGTGCAGAGACAGCAACTGAGTGGGGGTGAAGAAACCGTGGAGGCGGTACAGCACACCTAACCTCTTAGAAGTTGTTTTAGAAAGAGAGTATATGTGATCTTTCCAGGAAAGATCACGCGAAAAGGAAACGCCAAGAATGTTAAGAGAAGAGGAAGGATTGAGTTGCGTGTTGTTGAAGATAAGGGGATAGTCGTGGGGAAGATTATGACGAGTAGACAGATGGAGGAACTGAGTTTTTGAGGCATTGAAAGCCACAAGGTTTTCTCTGCCCCAGTCAGAGATTGCAGAAAGATCAGAGGTCAGGTGCTCCATAAGCCGTACTACGCGAATCATGGAGTGACTGTTGAGAGGGACGCTTTGGGAAGCGGGTGGAGAAGTGAAGAGTGGAATCATCGTCATACGAGTGAATAGGACAGGAAGTGTGGATTAAAAGATCATTAATAAAAAAAAAAGGAAAAGAGTTGGTGACAGGACAGAACCCTGAGGAACGCCAATGTTAATAGCTTTAGGAGAAGAACAGTGGCCATCTACAACCGCAGCTATAGATCGGCCAGAAAGGAAATTAGAGATGAAGGAACAGAAAGAAGGATAGAAACCGAAGAAGAGCAGTTTCGAAATTAAAGATTTGTGCCAGACTCTATCAAAAGCTTTCGATATGTCTAGCGCAATAGCAAAAGTTCCACCAAAATCCCGAAAGGAGGATGATCAAGAACCAGAGAGATATGCAAGAAGATCGCTAGTAGGGCGTCCCTTGCGAAATCCATACTGACGATCTGAAAGAAGATTGTGATGAGAAGAAAGGTGTTTAAGAATCTTCCTATTAAGGATAGATTCAAAAACTTTGGAAAGGCAAGAAATCAAAGCAATTTGACGATAGTTGGAGGGTTGAGAGCGGTCAACCTTCTTTGGAACAGGCTGAATGAAAGCGAACTTCCAGAAGGAAGGAAAAGTACCAGATGAGAGACAAAGACGAAAGAGGTTGTCTAGGCAGGGTATCAGCACAGAAGTACAGTTCCTAAGAACAACAGGAGGAACACTATCAGGACCATACGCCTTCCTAGAGTTGAGCCCAGATAGGGCAGAAAAAAACATCTTTAGAAGAGATTCTAATTTGAGACATAATAAAGTCAGAGGGGGCAAAGATGGAGGAACAGCACCGGAATCGTCCAGGGTTGAATTGTAAGCGAAAGTTTGAGCGAAGAGTTCAGCTTTGGCACGAGAAGAGACGGCAACTGTGCCGTCGGAATGGAAAAGAGGAGGGAAAGAAGAAGAAGTAAAGTTGTTGAAGAGGTTCTTTGCTAGATGCCAGAAAGAGCGAGAATTAGAATTGGATAGATTTTCACATTTTTGTCAGCATGTGGTTATTTATGGTCATTATCGGTCATACATGCATTCGTACATTTTGAATGAGGTAAGAGAGTATAAAACACGTACAAATATATGTTATAAATTTAATGAATAATTATATAGACGAAAATATACATGTCAGTATTTAGTGTGGCCCCTTTTTGCCATCATAATAGTTTGGACTCTGTTAATTATGTTGTTATTGTATTTCTTTACCACTGATAATAGAATCTTCTTCTTCTTCCTCAGCATAATTAATCCCATTTTTATATGGGGTCGCTGTTTAAGGTGAGTCGCCTCCATCTTGGTTCTTGACTCATCTCATTTGGTTGTGGCATGGGTTTTTACGGCCGGATGCCCTTCCTGACACCAACCCTCCCCCTTTATCCGGGCTTGGGACCGTCCGGAGAATAAGCTGACTATCCTTGCCTCCGGTTGCTGTTGAGACATTAGGAGGAGTCTCGTAATACCTTCCGAAAATCTACTTTTGGAAATAATCTCCACTGATAATAGAATATTCATCCAAATAGTCTAAAGGCCTTCCCACAGCTGTTCAATATTAGATAGCTTCAATTTATTCTTCTCAGCATTTACATAGTAGATGCTGAGATCCCCAGCTGAATTCATGTTGGGGCTTTGTGATGACCATTCCACAAGTTTTAGTTCTCGAACGTGCTTCCTCTTCATATATATTTTTGACAGAATGTGCTGCGCGTTTGGAGTTGTTATCTTGTTGGAAGATGAACTCTTGTCCAATCAAACGCTTTCCATCTGGAACGGAATGCAGTTGAAAAATTCGCTTGTACTTCTCTGTAGTTAGAGGTACTATCGATTTTCACAAGGGAGTTAACTCCAGATGAACTTAGGGACCCACAAACATTGAGAGATCCCCCACCATGCTTTACCGTTGGTTGTAAGCACATATTATCTCTCACCCTGTCGCCATCGTACGTACTGGCTTTTTTATACCCAAAGACTTCAAATTATAACTCAACTGTCCCAATCAGGTGACGTCTAGTGGGCATGACCTCGTGTATATTTTGCCATCTTAGACTTGTTTCCTGGTCTCAGGCACGGTTTCTTGACAGCAACTCTTCCGTGCAACCCTATCTCCTGCAATCGACGTCGTATTGTTACGGCCGAAACGTTAGTGCCCTGTGAAGAATTAAAGTCCTGCTGCAAACTACATATCGATTGTTTTCTATCTCTTAAGCATGTAGCCTTCAAAAGCTGGTCTTCAGATTTTGTCGTTTTTCTTGGCCTTCCTTTTCGTTGTTTGTCTTTAGCTGACTCTGTATCAAGATGGCGTTTGATAGTACCCCACACCCCCTTCACAGAAATGTCCAGTTTTTTCGTAATATCTCTAATATCTTTCTTCTCGTAAAGTCACGATCTTTATGCGAATATCTTCTGGTATCTGCCTAACTGGAACCATTGCATATGAAAGAATCAGTTGAATCCACCTGTAAAAAGAGTTGAAGGCACTCATTATTTCGATATATAATGTAAAAATTTAGGAGTATTTATGAATACATTACACACCACTATCATATTGGAAATATTCTATAAACACAACTATTCTATTGTAATTAAGCAAAGAACGAAAAATCCGGTATCCTAAAATCGATTTTCAATGAAAAGAGCGAGGGATAACATACCTGAGTGATGCAGTTGTTAGAATGCTTTTAGATAGTTAACTGATAACCTTGTAGGTTAGTGTTGATATTGCGCATGCGTAACGTGGACGAGTATAATTATACTATTTAGGAACACTTGTTGCCAAGTTCTTCCATCTTTTCCCCTTGAAATAAATGCAGCTGAAGACATTGTGTTCACCGAAATTTAATAACACTCGTGAAGATGTGTGAACGTCCTCAGATAAACAATTCATATCACAGTATATACGAGTTTATATTCATTTCATTTTATGCTTTAACTTGCCTTTATTTCACAATACCGTATTTTTACTCATCATTATACTATATATATATTTAAGGGTGTGGTGAAATTTCGTCTGTCGAGGCTTTGTTCGAAGTCTGAATATACCTCGAGATACTGAGCTTGGAAGTGGAAGTTTTTGTATAAAGGAAAATAATATACACAAAGTACATTATAACAACTGCTTATGGAATCTACGTAGAATTTTATGTTGTGGATGCGAAAGTACTTGGCACCAAAATAGTGCAAGAAAAGAAACCTGCTATTATTTACTCAAAATCTATCTACATTATAACAAATCAAAAAATCAAAATTAATCTGCTTATTATGAACTACGGCGTGGTTACTTCGCGACATCACTTCCCGTTAGATGAGCGAGGTTCATTGACGTTAGGTCGGTTCAACAATTGCATGGGTGACCGTCCTCTGCTTTCGGAGGATTCTAGCGAACCTCGTAAACTCAGCCTCGCGGAAGATTACAAACGTCGCGCGTTTAAATAAATCCTTAGAATGTTTCAAGCATTATTTGTAACGCATCTTGACGAAACTCTCAGGCCATGTCACTGAGTAACAATAATAATAATAATAATAATTCCAGAGTTCGGTCCCTCTCTTCATAAAATTCGGGCATCGCGTGACTTTCTGAACAATATTGCGTCTAGATAGGCGCATGCATGATGGACAAACAAACGCATGAAGACTCGTTTCAAATTCTCCGCGCTGATAAAGGCATTCAATATACTGTGATTAGCAACGCTTGAATATTTCAATAAATAACATTTTAACTCTATATGTGGGGGTAATGAGGGAGGGGTGGGGTAAGTGGGGGAGGGGGGTGGGGGTAATGGGGGTAATGGGGAGGGGGTTAGCCCCAAGTTGCATAAAGGGGGGGTGAGGTTTTTTTTGGGTATATCTTATATATAATCTGGCCTGTCTGTTTGTTGTCTGAGCCTGTCTGTACGTTTGTGAAATTTATCTCGGGCAACGCCGAGTACCTCACCTAGTATATATATATATATATATATATATATATATACCCTTCAGCCATCGATGAAGGTCAACTAAAACAAAATGATTGCTCATTACCACCTCAGGGATCCCTCTGGGAATTCAGCAGGACAAACAAACAGCAAACATTCGCCAAACAGTAATATAAGTCGAAGGATTATTTCCATGTATTAAATTATATATGAAAATGAAATGAAAATGAAAAGGTTTATTGGCACACTATAGTCCATATAACAAATATATATATATATATATATATATATATATATATATATATATATATATATATATATATATTAGTGGTGGACCGGATATCCGCACCATTTTTAACATCCGAATCTGCACTTCTGACTGCAGATGTTATGTGGATATTACCTCTAATAAATTATGCAATTTCCAATTAAATTAGCTTATAAAGTAGCTTATAAGGCCCAGTCATGCACATTTCATGTAAAGTATTAATGAACAAACAAATATATAAACTTCAAAATATAAATACGTGGTAACAGAAAATTGAATGAAACTTGTTTCATTCAATTTTCTGTGGCTGAAACACTTGAGAAAGTTATTATTTTTATCATAATGAAAACATTAATATTAATTTTAATTCTTATGCATTGCCTCCCATAATAGTAATATCACGAAATTTGAAAAATTATGTCATATATTCATAATTCTATATTATGTTGATAGATGAACTAAATATCCGCATCTGCATCCGCAGATATTGAAATTAAAGATCCGCATCCGCAAATGTTGAAAAACTGACATCCGGTCCACCACTAATATATATATCAGTGGCGACTCGTGACATTTTTGTTCAGGCATGCAATGTTATGGAATGGAAGAAAAACATCCGCCTAACCCTCTTGCCCAAACTTTGCATATTGTTTACATAGAACTTAGCAAGTTAAAGGTGTTTTACAAAATTTTGGGGACCTCTTTGAAGGAAAGTTCATTTAATGTTAGGCTTAAATATGCGAACAAAAAATTAGACATATTTATATATAGTAGTTACCGAATTGATCTAAAGAAAAAGATACAAATTTAAAATTTACCTTAAATAATTGTGAAGCATTATTTGAATTGAAATTCTGCTCTCCTAGTTTTCCTGCAAAATTCTTCGATGACCAAATTGTAAAAGTACTCTCGATTCTCCATAAGCTTCTTGAGGAAATTTTTTTCAATTGAAATTAAGGCAAGATTAGATAGCCTTTCTTCACTTTGGGAACTCCGTAAATAACTTTAATTTTTTTAAGCGCAGAAAATGATCGCTCAACACTTGCTGTCGATATTGGTATAGTTAGAATCAAATTCGTCAATTTATATATTTCCTTAAGACCTTTGTGCATTTCGCTTTCCAGTAGATATTTTAGGAGCTCAGCAACATTCTTTTTGGCAAAAGATTTGTGCGAATATAAAACACAATTCAGAACGGAGACGAGGAAACTCAAAAAATGAATTGTAGCTTCTTTTCAAAGATTCAAAAGCTCTCTCTGGGAAAGTAACATCATAGAACTCAAATTTTTTGCAATCTAAAAGCTCAATGAATTCCAATTTTTCCATTGAACTGAAACGCTCTTTCATTTGAAGAAGTATATTATCGAATATTTCATGAAATAGTTGACTATACTCTTGTGGAGAAAGACTCTGTTTCCTTTTACATACAGGTTCACCACATCTTTCTGTTATCAAGTCCCACATATCTGCAAATTTTGTATCCCTTATTTGTTTGATTTTTTTCATAGTGCTTTCAACGGTGATTGAGCTATACACAATATCCATAGATTTTGTTTGCAGCACATTAAATAGATATTCAGTAAAAGGAAAAATTGAAGAAAATACTTCTAATAAAAAATTAAAATCGAAAGTATCTATACCAGCAAGCAATCCGCGTGCACTATTTTTTGTTTTTTCATCAAATTTCTTTGGGTTTTCAAGAATGCTTTTTAAAAGATCTATTAAATCTTCTTTATTTTCCTTAACTCTTTCAACTAGACGAGATGAATAGTTCCACCGCGTTGGAGCCAGTTTAGGGAAACGCTTTCCAACAACTTTGTCAAGCATTGAAGTTCGCTTAGTTGAACTACTGAAAAATGATGACAAACTTCCTAATACTGAAAAAAAATTATTACATTCGGAAATTTCAGCGACAGCTTGGGATAAAACAAGGTTAAGTTTATGGGCGTAGCAGTGAAGAAAAATAGCCTCTGGTACAGTTTCTCTAATCTTTGTTTGTACTCCATTAAGATCGCTCCCCATAACAGCAGCACCGTCGTAGGTTTGAGCAACTAATTTTTTCAAACAGCCCAGTTCACCTAGTTGCCTTATAGATAAATCAGAAATCGCTCCTGCACTTCTATCATTGCTGACGTCATTGAATTTTATAAATCGTTCACAAATCTCTCCATGTTTATTAACATAACGAACAACAGTAGAGAGTTGAGAAAAACAGCTGACATCAGATGTTTCATCTAATAAAATCGCCACATACATGCAGTCGATAAGCTCACGTTTTATTTGTTCTAACATAACTGCACTAATAGATTGAATTATGTCATTCGAATAGCAGATGATGTTCCCTTAAAAACAGTCGCAGTTTTTAAATGGTTTTGAAGCTTTTCATCGAATTCTCCCATACAAAATACCAATTCAATATAGTTACCCCTATTGTCAGCGTTTTCTTCTTCATTGTGACCGCGAAATGCTAATTCTTGCATACCTAAAAAACATGTTATCCTAATCAAACGTTTCAAAATTTCTCGATTCTTATTAACTTCTTCGTTATGTCTGGAAATGGCAACTGATTTCTGCTTGTCGAGTATTAAATCAATTCTTTCTGACTTTCCAAATGTTTTAAGATCAACAAATGCATTTATGTGAGCAAGAGATTTTTCATGGCGAGAAATGCAGTATGTAAATTGTTTAAATCGTCGTATCCACGACTAACAGAATTCCACACAGAGTTATCTCTTGAAAATAGGAAACACGACCAACAGTACAATTTGTTATTTGAAATATTTCCACATAACCAGGGAACATCATCATACAGCTTAGGATTAAATTTCCTAGTGAAACCTTTATTTTCTTTGCTTAAATTCAAATGTGGAATCGGTCTGCCATTATTCAATATGCGCTTTTTCTCATCAAAAGAGTGAGTAAAATCTTCTAGTCTTCAATTGATTAAACACATCGTCAGTCATTATGGGCACTACAATGCTATAATTTATTTAACTGATTATCCAAAATAATTAAAGCACAAAAGGGAACACCGAACACAAGTGGATGCTTGCGGCGGTGGTACTGGAAAGAAGCCTTGTCAGAATTGCCAGATGTTACTTTTCGGTGAATGCACCTATAAAACTGAATGCATGCCGTATTATTTTCATTAATTAAAAAAAATCAGAACAAGGCTTTTTAATTATTTTTAGTAAAAATATTAAGTAAATTTTCTAAGCATATTTTAAAACATATTGCCTTTTGAATTTAGCTATGAGGCTCAAAAAAAAAATCGTATGGATAGTGAGAAGTCTCCTTAAAAAATTGCCCAAGGCAAGGCGGTGTAAACAAAATCATGTCTTATTTCACTAGACAATTAAGAACATTTTTCTGTACCCAGACTGAATTAGTGAATGCGTTAGCTACAAGTATTTCGATCTGTGTACAGAAAAATGTTCTTAATTGCCTAATGAAATAAGACATAATTTTGCTTACGCCCAATAGCCAGTACATGCGTGATTGAAGCTTTAGACTATTTTTAGTTTCTGAAAATTATTTTTGTCAATTATAATCCTTACTTAGATCTGAAAAGAGAACATATTTAACACATGCATTGCATGCGTTGCATTCATTAAGAAATCGCCACTGATATATATATATATATAATGTTTGCTGTCCGCGATGTCCCGCGCTTCCCGGAGGTAACAAGACGTGCTTAATACAGTCAATGCAAAGAATTAAAAAATCAACCAACCCGATTATCCAAGCTACCCATGAGTCCTGCCGTTTGTCGTCTAAGCTATGGAATTCTTGGTACGAAAACGTCTGTTTGTACCTCCACTTAACTTCGACATTACTGTATTATTTCTAATCAAGTATATATATTTCTATCCTTAGTATGTGAACTGTCATTGTATTAATAATATTTGTCATATGGACTATAGTGTGCCAATAAACCTTTTCATTTTCATTTCATTTTCATATATAATTTAATACATGAAAATAATCCTTCGACTTATATTACTGTTTGGCGAATGTTTTAGTGAGAGAGGCTGGCACTGCCGTTTGTTTGTCACTGCTTAATTCCCAGAGGGCTCCCTGAGGTGATAATGAGCAGTCATTTTGTTTTAGTAGACCATCATCGATGGCTGAAGGGTATTTATGGGTTGGGGTTTCAAGCTGTAGGTTTTTTCATAACAGGGGAGAGATGTTGTTTCCTCGGATATCCTGCTTTGCAAATTTGTACTTTGATATCGCGTATATATACTGTATATACACAGTATATTGCTTAAACGTGTATTTCATGATAAGAGAGGTTGGAGTTGCTGCTGTCTGTCTGTCTGTCGCTGCCTAATTCCCGGAGGACCCCTTAAAGAGGTAATAAACAGTCATTTTGTTTTAGTTGACCTTCAACGATGGCTAGAGGGTACTTATGGGTGGGGTTACCAGCTGTGCATTTTTTTCATACCAGGGTAGAGATATGCTGTTTACAACGCATCTGCTAAGGGCTGCCAGCTATTTTTCTTTTAAAACCAAGTTCCTTCCATATTTTGAAAGGTTGCTGATGGTTCATTAAACATATTTTTACACTTTTTGAGTGAAAGACCCGTTTTGCGAATTTATTTATGAATGAGAATTGCGTTTTGTGATATTAGTTTGAGCGAATGGCAAAGAAATGTACAGGGTATCCATAACTTATCTTCACAAATTAAGTTGAATTTGTAAAAAATAATTTATGGACACACTGTACTTTGTAAATTTATTTGAAGTGCGAACTTGGAAGAAAATGAAAGAGATATGTAGTTTTTGCGATTTTATATTCAGCGTCCATTTTATATTATTTCAATTATTATCTAGTTTCAGAGTTACTAAAGAATTTGCATTTTATCAGAATCAGGGGTTTTAATCCCGCTTTTGCCGAGTTTATATTTTGATATTTTAAATATTTACATGTAATTTCCTTTTAGTGTTGTAACTGAATGCAAATTCATCGGTGTAATCGTAATTTTTTTTTTTTAATTTCGATTTTGTGGGGTTTGAAAGATAAATTAAAATTTTTAAAAAAATTCAGTTTTAAACCACTTTCTAAAGTGCATTTTTAGGGTTGTAATTAAAATTTAAATAATTTAAATTTGCGATTTATTCTTTTACAATAAATGATTTTTTTTTACTCGTTTGATAACTGAATACAAATTTATGTTATTTTATTATTTATTTTTTTAATTGACTTTGTTGTATGAAAGAGAAATTCAAATATAAATTATTCTGTATTGGTTTGCTCGGAATGGTCAGGATTTGCGTGATTGAGTATATATACACACAGTATATATATATATATATATATATATATATATATATACACCACCCATTTTGGGATATCCTGGGCCTCGGTTTGATTCACTTTTCCTAAACCTCTGCAACGTTCGTCGTCTTTCCTCAATTTTCCAATCTGTTGAGCACCACATCTCTAAACTTCCCTTTCTCCTTCTCACTGAAATTCAGGCAGGTGTTTGAGACGACTGACAGCAACCCCTTTTCTTACCCCCCCCCCTATTTTCTGTACAGTATATTCAATTAAATTCCAAAGTTAGATGTTGCGTATATGTACGCAAATATACGCAACGACTTAACTTCCTCTCGTTTTACCGAACCTTGAATCTTCCGAATTCTATGTCTTCTGGCTACGGCTTTTACATGTCAATCTCAAACTAAATACATCTGTGCTGTCTACTTTCTCCTAATTCTACTGACTATTCAATTTCCAAAACTCTTTGAGTACCTCACTTCCAAAGTGGAATACATTCTATCCCCCCCCACCCCTTTCCTTTTTCTAAACTCCCCATTTTAGGAGATTTCAATGTTCACCACCACCTTTGGCTTTCCTCCCATTTCACGACATCCCTGGTGAACTAGCTTACAACTTATCTATCTTGAATGATGTAGAGTAGATTGCACAGTACCCTACTCGTATCCCCGATTGCCTTGGAGACAGGCCCAACATTTCGAATTTATTTCTAATCACTCATCCTTCTTCTTACTCTGTTAAATTTTTTTTTCTCCCCTGGGCTCCTCCGACAGCAATCATATATCTGTTTCCTGTCCTATCGCTCCAGTTCGGCATTTGGATCCTCCCAAGAGGAGGTGCTTTTAGCGCTTTGGCGCCGCCGAGTGGGAAGACCTTAGGCAGTCCTTCTCTGATTTCTCATGGAATGGTTACTGCTTCCGTGGCCGGGGGAACTGTGAGTGCGCTGAGCGTATCATGGAGGTGATTCAGGCATGGAAGCGTGCATTCCATATTCTTTTCCTACTCTTAATTAAAAAAAAAAAATCTTAGCTTAACTTGACTCGTTCTAATTCTATCCAAAACAGAGAGGAGGCTTTCAGAAGGTACCATCGCCGCCTTCTGGATTCAAATAAACTTCAGATAACAAATTTTGCGAACTACAGGTTCGAAAACACAAACTTGTAGTGCATGTTGCTCCTGAAGAATCATACACCGGAAATGATAATAACTGGGGGTGTCTGCAATACAAACTAACGAAAATTGCAATAAATTGAATACAGATGTGGATAACTGGATATCCTTTGGATTAGATTAACAGAGAACATTGTTGCTTTCAGTGGTGATGAACTACGTAGGAAAGCCTCATCAGTACTTTGACCTCCTACTTGCTTGGCAATGAGAGAGAGAGAGAGAGAGAGAGAGAGAGAGAGAGAGAGAGAGAGAGAGAGAGAGAGAGAAATTTATTTTAAACTGTTATATTTAAATAACTCACAACTATGCTTGAATGAAATAAAAAATTAACTTTTTTTATGTTGGAAAAAGTATTTTTTTAAATTTTTGAAAAATATTTACTTAATTTAAGCCAAAAAGAAAATTGTTATAAAGTAAAAATAAATTAGGCTTATTTTGGAATTAATTTTATTCAGATTTACCACATGAGCTCCCAAAATGAATCCCAACAGAATTTTATGAAATTTTAATTTTATATTAGATTTTTTTTTGTTATTTTATTAGTTTAATTATCATATATTCATTTGTACGCATTATACATACAAAAATAAATAAATAAATGTATATATTTTTTACCATTACTGGGTTCGAACCGCTTTTCCCGAGATATTCATCGCGCAACGTACAGAGTCTTCTCTTGCGTCACTCGTTGTGGATATTTGACAAATTGAGTATAATATATATATAATTTTTCTTTAAATTTTTATCGTATTTTAATAAATAATTTTACTAACTAAAAATTATTATATTAACATTTATAAACTTTACAATTAGAAGGAAAAAATACATTTTTATTAAACTAAAATAAACAAACCTTTACTCTGGAGGCAATGTTCCCTCTAACTTTTTTTTAGTCCGTGCGCGCAAGAAATTTTCGTTGTGCATACATTTAGATTCATGGTGAAAAATTGTGCAAACTTTTCTGAGCGCTATTATCTTCAAAATGAAATATATATAAATATTAAATACTTAATAAATATTATTTCCATAAGGTGATAGCTTGATCATTACGGTACTATTAAATGGATATTAAAAAACTGTTTACGATATTATATATTCTTAAAAAAGAAAACATTTTATCCATTCTAAAAATACGAATAAAATAAAAAAATGGTAAAATAAAATTCAACAAAATAAATAAAATAAAAATAACATTAATTGAAAATGACTATTTTAGTTATCATTTCTCAAAACAATTTTTAGCATTTAGCAATTTAAAATAGACTACCAAGATTAATACATGATTTTATCCATTCACAAAATAGGAATAAAATAGAAAATAATTTTATTTTTTATGAATTATGAGATAATTACTATTCGTTTTTATACAAGAATAAGAAAGAGAAGGTTTATATTCAATGCGTTAATGTATAAAAGAAAAAAAATGCAAATACATAGACAGTAAAAAAAATCCGTATTGCGTAATTGCGCGGACATCGGCGAAGTCGGGCGGAAGGGGTTAATACTTAAAAAGAGCGACTATAGAGTATGTTGATGCAAATGGTCAGACCTTGTGTGACGGGATATTTTTGAAATTACTTCATTTACTGTCGTGACTCATGATACGCTTGAACATGTGCGCATTTTATTTTGCTGTGTGCGCGGGTTTCACAACGCGTGTGCGCGCGCACACGCGCACACCTTAGAGGGAACATTGTCTGGAGGAAATGATTTTTTTTTGTAGGGTCATGATACGAATGTGTTCATTTCAAATCTTAACATTTTGGTACAGTCGTCCATAGAGGGTTAATTTTAGAAAATAATGTTTAATATAAAAACTATTAATTAAAGAAACGTTTTTTTAATAAAATGATATGCAGTGTGTTTTGCTTTAAAAATAATATTTTAATTAAATTAATTAAATTATTTACAACCTACATTTTATTATGTAATTCGAAACAAATATACAAAATAATTATTTTTACACCACAAAATGTCCTTCACTTTATATATATATATATATATATATATATTAGGGTGATTCAAATATGGGGGTAAAAAATTTTTTTTTATATTTTAATGTGTTCAACCCTTTAAATGGTTCATTTCAGCATAAAAATAACTATCCTAAAATATTTTAGCAAATTTTTAATTTTTAAGGGTTGCTACCAGCAATTAAAAATTGACAGAACGACTCAAATTGTCAAATTTTTCCACACCACCCAGGAGGTACAGTACAAGGCGCAAGGCGCGTTGCTTTTTGTTAATGTGGAAAGCTCCCCCGTAGGTCCTACCATAACCACAAGCATGCATAATTAAACTAGCATGATATTTGAGACATTAGCTGTCCTTACTTCATCAATGTTTCTTCTTTTCTATCAGGGTAAACAGCCCTGTAGTTTTTCACTACTTGTAGCAAGAATTTTTTTTGATCGTCATGTGTTAGTATTTTATTATATTCATTCATTAATTTTACTCCTCTTTCCGCTATATCATTCACGACTTTCCACTGTTTGATAGATTTCTTAGCGGAGTTAAACTCTTCATCATTATGCCATTCTTTAGCATCTTTGAGTAAAAATTTTGAACTAAATTCTGTTATTGTAAAGAATCTTTGAGTATTTGATGTGACAAAATCTTCTAATTTCTTCGTCAGAATAAGTGCAGGATCTAGAAAAGCCCGCTTTGCAGGAAGAATTTCTTTTGTATTTTGCAAGGCCTTTGCCATTTTGTTTTTTGTTTCAGTAGGCACTTCATCATCATAAAAGGCCAACGCTACCAGTTCTTCTGATAGGTACCAGAGGTGACCTAACAGTTTTTTAATAGCAACAAATGCAATTGTGTCATTTATTTGTTTGTAGACTACAAGATTCTGTAATAATTCCAGATCAAGATGAGGAGCGCAAGATGACACAGGAGCTGTAAACCATGCCTTTACATATAACCGAGTAGCAAATAGACAGATGTCTCTTAGTCCTTTTTTGTCTTTTACTGAAATTTTGAACTGAGATTTGAACAAAAAATTTTAATGAATATGTAATTTTGGCCATTCACCTAGCCCGATGAAGTCCCGCTGGATGTTTAAATTTGATTCCACCTTTTGGTTCACCTTCCAAAAAATAATTGTTAACTGCAATAGTTCTAGGTAATCGTCTCTTGGTTGGAATGTGTCTAGTTGATTTGCTGCAAATATAATTATGTCATCTTTGATGTCATGAATATTTCATAGATATCTGGCCCTGATAATACTGTTTCGTAGTCCTCCTTATTAATGCTTGACCATTTTTCTCTGAACTTCTTAAAAAGGACTATATCTGGGCCAGAAGATGGTGATAAAGACTGAAACAACAGCTTCCAGCATAATTTCAAATATGTGGTGTCGACATGCCAGCCACAATAAATCGTTGTCGAATTTTTGTTCTAGAAGAATAGCTGCAGCATTTCTAGGACCAGTATTGGCTGCCGTTGTATCGAAACACATGCATTTTATTTGTTCGCAGATGCCCCATTCAAGCGATGTCTGATTGTTGGCATTAAAACTAGAGACGCATTTCTGTCACTCAATTTTGCAACATCAAGACTTCCTAATAATTTATCATCAAACAATTTTCTACGTTTGCCTACCTTACTTTTCCATGTTGAAGGTTGTGCAGCACAGAAACCAGATTCATCTTTTACTCTCCTCTGATTCTGTGATGTACTGGTGAGTATGACAGCCTCTTCATTCTTCTTTCTTTTGATCTCTTCTTCTGCTTTCCTCTTTTCATAATGTTGCTTTTCTGCTGCTCTTTGCTCTTTTTTAGCAACAGCCTTATCAATGGTACCCACTTTTCCATGACGTCCTTTCTCACGTTGCATTTTCAAGAATTTCTTATCATCTTCTATTTTTATAAGCTGCATAGCATTCTCATGAGCAATGTCAAATAAGTTTTCCAGTTTATCTTTTCATTTTTCTTCTTTATTATTTAAATTTTGTGATCTTTTCAATTTGTTTGCTTTGTTTTTCTTAAGCAGCTGCCATTCCTTCAGTATTCCTTGAATTTTATCTAATACATGTACTCTGTTTTGCTGGTATTCCTGTTTTTTCCAAACTGCTAGCACATCATCTGCAGTAGAGTAGCATGATTCTCTAATGCCTCGCTTTTTAATATTTCTGTAGTGCATGAAGAGGGCCCTCATTTCCTTCTCTGATGGTAATACGGATGTTTTAGTACTGCAGAGGGCTGCCCAATTAGCCATACTCCAGTTTCTTTTCTTGTAGAACTTCTCCCAACTGAGCAACTAGGTGATGGTGAGTTAGGCCTAGCTTCCATAATCGATTAATTGGTATCAAAATTACGAGTTCCAAACAACAATTAAAAGCAAGCTAATATATAAACCATTAATTAAAACTTCTGAAATATAAACAATTAAACATAAAATCATAAGTTGTAAAAACAAACAAATTGAAAAAAGGGGAAACTTTGACGCCTGGTAGCACATAGTAAATTTTATTTAAAATTCACCAAATTTGGCATACACTACTTTTTTGTCATAGGGAACAAAAGTACAGGTTGAACAATTAAAAAAAAAACTTTGATTTTTTTGAATCACCCTAATATTATATATATATATATAAAGGAGTATGTAAATTAATATTTACAGTACCTTTAACTGTAAATTTACTCTAATTACCAGTAATTATATCCTTATAATTACATACATTTTAAGTTGGTGGCAAGAGGCTGCTCAAAAGTTCGTGAGAAGTTTTACAAACTGTTTGTTTAGTCTTATCTTACACCTTCTTCGAGGTGTATGTAAAATAGCGTGTGAATATTTCGCAAATTTTACGTTCCTGCAGAGTCAGAGCCATTATACTGTTAAGGATAATAATGCCTTCGTGGTGTATGTGTTCACTTTAATTTTACAGTATCTTCATAACCATTCGTAATTTATTCTCTTCCAATACATTAATGTTATGGACACTATATATATATATATATATATATATATATATATATATATATATAACTGCAATGACCACGCAGTATATTAATGTATAGAAACGACGTAAGTATAGAGGAGCGTTCTGCACACGAGGAAGAGAAATAATGAACAAATGAAAAATGAGGTGAACCGCCCGGGCGGTTCACCTCATTTTTCATTTGTTCGTTATTTCTCTTCCTCGTGTGCAGAACGCTCCTCTATACTTACGTCGTTTCTATATATATATATATATATATATATATACGAGGGCCACTCAAAATATTTTGCCCCGTCTTTTTTTTGTCTTTCCAAGTTTCCTTGTAAGTTCCAGAAATTTTGTACACACGTAGTTGCATACCTTTTTCACAAGTTTTTATTTTTCCATATAGTCTCCATTCTTTTCTACGGCTTTCCTCCACCTCAAAACAAGGGCCTTTATTCCTTGCTGGTAAAAGTCTGCTGGGTTCCGCTGGAGCCACCTCTTAACATCCTCAACAACCTCATCGTCACTGAAACTTTCTTCTACGAATAGCATCCTTCATTGGCCCAAACAAATGGATGTCTGAAGGTGCCAGATCCAGGCTATATGGAGGGTGGGGTAACACAGTCAAGCGCATTTTTTGATGGCCTCTCTTGTTTGCAAAATGTTGTGTGGTTTTACGTTATCGTGCAAAAGAAGGACGTCTTCCAGTTTTCTCTCCAGTCGAACTCGCTTTATACGTCTCTGGAGTCTCTGTAGGGTAGCAATATATGCCTCTGAGTTGATTGTTCATCCTTTCTTCATAATGTCCACCAGAATCACCCCTTTCATGTCCCAGAAGATGGTGCCATAACCTTTCCTGCAGAGGGAGCCATTTTGAACTTTTTCTTGCGTGGGAGCATGGCCGTAACTACCTATGAGGTCACCGAGGTCCGGACCTCGGTAATTATTTCCTAAAAAAAAAAAAAGAGACTGAACCGTTCTCCGTGCAGCTTTAATAAAAGTATTTTTGCTAACAGGTCCCTTTGTACAGTATTTAATTATAGACAAGGGTTTTGTGTTTAGTGTATAGCTTGGGTTGTGTTTGTAGATGTCATTTTGGTCTGAATTTTGCTCGTCCCGCCGCGCTCGAAAAAAATCTGGACCTCACTAATTTCTAAACCCTAGTTACGGCCCTGTGGGAGGTCTGCGTGATGCCACTCCATGGATTGGCGTTTTGTTTCAGGTTCAAAGTGGTGTACCCAAGTCTCATCCCCAGTCACAATTCGTGAAAGGAAGTTATCCTCTTCTGTCTCGTATCGAACCAACGACTCAGAAGCAATTTCTTTTCTTTGGGCTTTGTGATCTTCAGTCAGTTGGCGAGGAACAAACTGTGAACACACTTTTGAGTATCCCAGTTGCTGAATTATCGTATTCACACTTCCTTCACCAACTGTACTTCGATCAACAACAGCATCTCCGTAAACGTTTTGTAGACAGCTCTCTGTTTACGACGCACATCACTGTCAGACGCTTTTTTCGAAACTAAGTTAACCATCGGTTTTATACAAGGAGGGGAGGTTCTAACTGAAAAAATCCGGTTATGTGAAGCGCAGAAAGTTCAAACTTACGACCCAAAAGACATTTCAGCCCCATGGCCTATTATTTAGCTAAGAAAAAAGGGTGGGGCAAAATATATTGAGTGCCCTTAGTGTGTGTATATATAATTTAGGGTTATAACTTTTAGACTTTTTTTCAAATAAAAGATCTCCTGTATCATAAATCGATGAACTTTTGCTTAAAAACAATGAAAAAGACCCTAATTCCTCTCAGTTTTTAAAAAAGGTCACCCCCCAAATCAAAAGTTTGAATCACCATAACCATATATTTACGTTACTACTTATAAGTATATAAATATATTATTATTAGAGGGCGGACTTTTAGGTTTTAACCTAAAAAATATTTTCGAATTTTTCAGTACGCTAATATATCGTGAGATCGCCCGAAAAATCACTTCGGTGCTCAAATTCGATGACTAATATCAATCCACCCATACAAGAAAATTCTAGAACACCGACATTGTTCTTCATGCACTCGCAAATTGTATAAAAGCACGAAATGAAATCAACCGAATCACTTGTGTCCAGTATTGCGCAATAGTTTACTCAACTGTTCAGTTCAACTCAACTTCAGGTAAGCTTTTATTATTTGTAATATGTTCGCTTAATTAAAAAACGTAGCGAAATGTGGAATTCGCTTCTGCACTCTTGAACATTCCAGAACATTTTTAAATTTATTAACCATAATAATTTGTTGAATTTTTCTTCCATTTTAACACGTAAACAAAAGCGTATCCAGAATGTTTTGTAGAGGGGAGTCAAACTCAAAAAATATATAGAGCCCAAAATATTTGGTGATAAATATTTTCGTGAGACGTTCTATGGATGTTCTAAAAATATTTTCCAAAATTTTCACCTAAAAAATAAATATTTGGTCATATTTTTTCACCTAAAAATCCGCCCTCTAATTATTATATTATTTCTATATATTATATTAATATTATATATATATAATATATATAAACAAACAAACAAATCAACTTAATACCTTTTATATCTGTTCAGAAGCAATATAATGTCACACAAGAAAGTGATACTACCATACAGAAGAACAAGGATATCTGGACCAATAATCTGGTGAGATTCCAGCAGTCACATAGAAGAAGAGGAAGTGTGCCTTTAGAAGAATCTTCACTAGAAGAAAAATGCAGAATGCCACTCAAAATCCAAATCATTGGACGGTACCAGTTTCTTGGAACAGAAATCAAAGGAAGAAAGGAGCGAATAGTGGAAATTTCCAAAGAAGTTACAAAATTATGGAAGAATAAATTGAATTTTTCCGCATGTGTCAGATCAAGTAATACGAGCAAAGCTTGACAAGGTGATGAAGACTTATGATGAATGTGTCAGGAGGGGAAAATATGATGCCCTGAATGAACTTTTTGATATCACTAAAGTAAATGGCCAATGGTTATCCTCGGAAGACAAACGACTGTACCACCTTCAAGTGGAAAGCAAAGGAGAAGTGGGGTACTCTACAGGTCAAGTTGCAAGTGAAGACACGATTCACCCTTCAAAGAGACGAAATTGCCTGCTGAATCAGCAGCAAACATCTTACAATCATGTATCTGGTGGTAGTGGTACTGAATCTGAAGAGAGCGAGCATGAAGATGAAGATGAGAGTATTACTCCACCAACCAGAAGACATAACAAAAGTAAAGTTGCAACCAACTTGGTGACATCCACAGGAGTATCAACAAGTAAAGCCGCTAAAATATGCAAACAGTTGTCACTGATGGTATTGACATTCCAACACCAAGTCAAGCAGCAATTTACAAGTCAGCATACAAAGAGGCTGCTAAATTGAAGGAGAAATGATTGAAAATTTACAGATGGAAGAGTGGTCTTTACATTTTGATGGAAAGCGCATTGAGGAAAATGAGTATCAAGTAGTGGTACTTAAAAATGAAAGAACCGAAGTAAAATTGGATGCATTGCGTCTGAAAGATGGCAAGGCTGAAACTATTGCTGAAGGAATTGCAAAAGTTATTGATGAATACACCTTATGGAATGCAATAAATGATCGTTGCTGATACAACAAGTGTTAACACTGGGAAAAAGAGTGTTGTTGTTGTCAAATTGCAACGAATGTTCTCAGAGAAGGGTATCTGCAAACCCAAATTTATCAGTTGTCAGCATCACATTCTGGACAGGATTCTCCGTTTGGTAATGGACGAAGATCTTGGTGCTAACACCAGTTCTCCAAACATCGAATATCCATTTGTATCCCAACTGGTGAAGAATTATGAGGAACTAAAGGCACAGTTTGTTAATGGAACAGAAGAGGTCCTCGAGAAATCAGGATGGAGAGATGATATTAAGTTTTTGTCCATCTAACACGGGTGTTTAGATTCTTTGAAGAAAAAGGGAATTTTCCTTTGATTAACTTTCAGAAAATTCCAAACATCAGCAATGCGAGGTGGCATTCAAGAGCCATTCTAGCTATCCTTGCATTATTCTTATACCTACAACAAGGAAGACTTTGGAAGGTATGCAGATTCATTTCATACAACTGGGCAGAATATTGGTTTACTAATCAGATGTACAATGAAAATGACTTCAAGAAACTTGTCAGAAATTGAAACCTTACAAAAAAGCATTGAACTCATTGGAAAATCACTGGAAGCAGGAGCCATCCCCACTCAAGATACCAAGAAGTATCAGTGTGCAGAACGTGCAATCAAAGTTATGCAGGAACTGTATGCTGCCTGCAGAAACAAAAACAACTGCAACTTCGGTTTATTCTAAGCAATAAGCAGTAATATGTACAAGTATTATAACGATTATGTTGTGAGTTCTTTATTATATTACATGGAATATGCAATAAAGTTACGTATGCAATAATCGATTTTTTGATTTCGGGGTGACCTTTTCTAAAAAGATATTAAAATGAAAGTTCATTTCTTTGTTTTTAGGCAAAAGTTCATCGAATTAAAGTACAGGAATATTAGGTTGTAAAAAAGTTATAACCCTAAATTATATATATATATAAAAACCTATATTCACTGGAAAGAAGAAGAGAGAGCTACACCATTATTTACACTTGGAAAATAATGGAAAAACTAGCCCCTAATCTTACTCTGAACCCTATAACTCCCCAAACAACGGTGGAAAGTAGAAAAGGAAGATTGTCGTATTCCCAAATTAAAGGCTAGACAGAGAACATCCTTAATCCTGAAAGAAAATAGTTTTGTTGTGAGAGGACCAAGACTGTTTAATCAGCTGCCCAAAGAACTAAAGAACACGAGTGGTGTTGCGGTGGACATCTTCAAAAGAAGATTAGACGCCTGGCTCAGAACAATCCCAGATGAGCCGGGTGTACCTGGCTATGTGAGATGGAGTGTACAAGAAACCAACTGTCTACTTCACCAGGCCAACTCGAGAGGAGGGGTGACAAGCTTGACCTTCGTGAAATGAGGAATCATCGCACGGAACATTGGAAAGGTTGAAAGGTTATATATATATATATATATATATATATATATATATATATATATATATATATATATATATATATATATATATATATATATATATATATAATATATAGTTAATTAGTTTATATGATTATATATGATGTAACATAACGCACTGTCGCGAAGAAGTATGAAGAAGGAAACCACGCTTCAGAAAGACTTAAATTTTTATTTCTTTAACACCAATACAGTTTCAGCTCATCGCGAGCCCTTGTCATTGATTACCAATTGACAAGGGCTCGCGATAAGTCGGAACTGTATTGGTGTTAAAGAAATAAAAATTTGAGTCTTTCTGAAGAGTGGTTTCTTTCTTCACGGTATATATATATATATATATATATATATATATATATATATATATATACAGTATATATATATATATATATATATAATATATATATATTATATATATATATATATATATATATATATATATATGCTGTTGAGGCATCTGTATAGATAATTTAATTGGCATCAAATTGGTATACAGTTCTTTGAAAACATTCACAAATAAATAGGAGACATTAAAGAATTTCTAAAGGGCGTGCAAAAACTTTTCTGCCGCCACCGACCTATTATTGGGGAAGTTGCTCCTCTTTCGGCTTTGTTAGAGTGGTGCACGTGTTGTTGAGGCCAGTTATTGATCGTGAGTAGGGTTCAATATGTTCATCATCACTTCGGCAACAGCTTTGTAGTCTCATGCGCCACTGGGAAATTGCAACTTGGGCTTTGTCACGTCCAACATGTTCCTATTTTCTTTTTCAGTTCATGCACATTGTTAATTCTGGTTCCGTGGTAAGCCATCCCCTGTATGTTTTTCCAAACCGAATAATCAATGGGATTCAAATCTGCGATGTTTAGCACCCAAAGAGTGGCTTTAATGAGGTATGCACAATTTGCCCATAGATAATAATCAGTGATAAATGGAGAACGGTGAGTTGATGCCCTATCTTTCGTAAAAGTGAAGTCTCATATCTGATCTTCAATGCGGGACAAGATGTCTTGGAATTATTTCGAATTTTCAACAATTATGAGATCAGTTTTGCCGACAAAGGGTTTTTTTCCACGGTAAAGCCCTTCGCATCGGAGAATCACATTTTGTTGAGGGACTGCTTGATACGAAAATGTCCAGTCGTGTTTACTTCAGTGTTGCCGTTGATCTATGTATGGACCCTTACTCTCTTGAACACCTTTCACTTGAGATCAAGCTTTGATATCATTACACGCACTGTCGTCAAATGCCAGTAAACCTGGAGATTCGTCAATCATTCATGCTGGTGCCTGGCATACATGCGCTTTTCCATGGTTGCGGATCAGTTCATTCACAACGCTGATGTTTTTTGCCACGCGAGCACATCGTGACCGGTTACTACCAGGGCATCCTGAGTGCTATACCCGTAGCCTTAAGTTTTCTTAAGACGATTTGATTAATACACTCAAAGCAATATTATGAATATCTTGTTACAAAACAACGAATAACTGCATGGAATGACGCACATAACGCACTGCGGGCCACTTGTCTACACGAACAAAATTTTCCCGCCACGTTGCGACACATTTAGACTTGACAGTGAATTTTTTTCTATTAACTTTAGAGACTTTTTAGTACTTCGTATTTCCTTGTGAATATTTAAAAAAAATAGTTTACCAGTTTGAAATATGAAGCCAATTAATTTATCTTTCCAAATGTCTAAACCACGCTCAGATATTGGTTTTATTCTTTTTTTTTCTTTGTTGCAAAGATAGAAACAACAAAAGGATGGCAAATTATATTTTACATCACCATGTATATATGCGCGCGCGCGCGTGTGTATGTGTGTGTGTGGTGTGTGTGTGTGTGTGGGTGTGTGTATGCAATACCGTCATAACAGCTTCCATTTGGATTTTTAAAGACGATATATTCAAATTTGATCATCAGTTAAGGAGAAAATTAATCAAATTTCATGTTTCAAAGCAGAATCACTGAAAGGAAGCAAAACATCCAATTTAAAAATGTTTCCATTAATGACTTTTTTCTCTGTGAAAGTTCAGCTTCAATATATAGATATATATTATATCGTATTCCTCGATACATTCATAGTTTAAGTGGTGCAAGTGTGAAGAGTTAAATATCTTTTCACATAGACTATCATTCCCCATCATCAGTGCTAAAATTGTAAAAGCAAATAAAAAAATGAATAAATATAATGAATGGAAACTTATACAATATATTTAAATAAACGTGTGATATTAATGGTGTTTATATTTAATTAAAATTAAAAATAAAATAATATAAAAATATAGAAGAGTGATCAAGTGATCAATGGTCAAATATAAAGTAAAAAGCGAACAAAATTGAAAGGAGTCTTACCAGGTTGTTATTGTCGGAAAGGGACTAATTAAGCAGAGGGTTGGAATGATTGGTTGTTGGAAGGGGTCCATATTAGAAGAGGTTGGAGCCAAACGGAGCGATGGTAGATTTCTTCTCAGTGGTATGATATGACAGATTATTTGGCTATGTTTAGGTTAAAGGCAGAACTATAGTCGTTAAGAGTTGGTTTAATACTAAGGATGTATAAGGACTCCAAAATGCGGAGGTCGGTTTGATGGTTGGTTGTGTCAATAATTTTGAAATTGGAGGGAAGTAATGGGTGGTTGTGAAGGTGACAGGGATCTCTATTGCTGATTTAGAGGGTTATTTAAGGGCTGCTATGTTCTGGTAGAAATACCGCGATGCTCGTCCACTCTTGTTTGATATTGGTGAACGGTGCTGCCAATATAGTTCGCTTTGCAGCGAACACAGTTGAAAATGTAGATGGTGGACGAAGCAAGGGGCTGAAGTGTTTTTTCTTTATGATTGAGGTATGATTGATGCTTTATTGTTGGTGAAAACGAATTGAAAGTCAATTTGCGGGTCAAGAGGGGTGAGTAGAAGGCGGAGTTCTGAAAGTATTTTGTGGCCAATTTCAATAATTATTAAGTAGTCGTTTATAAGTTTCCGTTCATTATATTTATTAATTTTTTTAATTTGCTTTTATAATTTTAGCACTGATGATGGAAAATGAAAATTTCCGAAACGTTTGTAAATAAACATATACCACCTCTTCGTTCTCTTATTCCTCGCTATATACACACACACACATATATATATATATATATATATACCTTGGTTACCATGACTTTGCTTCCGCCCAAATTGTTCATTCTGACAAATGTCAAGCTTGTTGCTTCACCTTAGATCTACAGCTTAACGTGAAATCCGAACCACGATCCACCACCGGCGGTCAGAAACTACAAAGTCCTCGCCGGTCTCGATCTCACGGCCTCCCGATCAGCAACCAGCGATTCAATTGTGTGGAAGGATGAACAGCTGGGTTAGATGCGTGCCGCCTGCCGTCACCAGGAATCGAACCCGAGGCCGATAAATTCGTAGTCAGCGAGGCTAACAACGACACCACCGAGGCGCATATATATATATATTCCATTTTGGTTCCTAACTTTCATATAGAAAGTTAGGAATTCATTCTTGTTTAACATGTTAATTAGAAACATAGTGTTAACGTGTTTAACGTGTTAATTAGAAAACATAGTCTATTTTTAGGCCATAAAAATGATTTAAAATGGAATTATAATTCCAGTAAATTATAATGGTTTCACTGGAATTATATTATTCCATTTCAAATAGTCTTTATACGTTTCTAAATATAGGATGTGTTTCTAATTAATGCGTTAACATTTGAATGTTGAACAAGAAGGAATTTCCACTCCGGTTATCTATCTATTTCTGTATGTACAGGATGTCCCATAAGTCCGGTCTCCTAGGAAAATTTATTTTAAATTTAATTTTCCTATGAGACCGGACTTATGGGACACCCTGTGTATATATATACTGTATTTATCTGTTTTTACTTTGAAGTAGCTTTTATCCGACATAATTTTTCCTATAAAATTTGTCGATTGGTCACAGGTAACTTGAGCACAAGAACAAAACTTGGTCGAAACTTTTCACCAACTCGGACCTCGGACATAACCCAACCGAGCGTTAATAGTAGCCTAATAGCCTAACTGGGTATATATATATATATATATATATACACAAAGGTGGGCAGTTGCGCCGCAAAAAAGTTGCGGCGCAACATTTTTGGTTGCGCTTGGGCTTGCGGCGCAACTTTTTGAAAAGGTTGCGCTTGCGCGTGCGGCGCAACTATTTCAGCAGAGTTGCGGTTGCGGTTGCGGCGCTACAAAAATTGTTGCGCGTGCCCACCACTATATATATATATATATATATATATATATATATATGGCCCTGGCGTCAGGAGCAAGGGCCCGTGATTCCTCTTCCGGGCCTTGTTATATCTCCCCCATCTTAATATGAGGGCTGGCATACCGGTATAGGTAAGTATAGAAATACTGTAAATTAAAGTATAAGAATGGATATAGAAATAAACTTTCAAAAAGGTATAGGCATAAATATTATTTCTATACTTTCCTATACTTTTTCAGTATATGATGAGACTTACTGTACGTAATAATAACTAAGTCATAAAAAGTCGTTTCTCCTAAGAAGGTCACAATGTATCTTTACTTTAAAAAGGATAAAAGCATTGCTTTAGGGCAACTGGCATCTATTGTACGAGTATATACTAGTTTGTTGCTAGATTTACAAGATTTTGAAAATAACAGATGGCGCTGTAACTCGTTTTTCAGCGTCGAAGCTAGCTGGTGTAATTTGGTGGACAGTATTTGAGCCTGATATTAAATGTAAATTATTATGTATTGACCATGTCAATATGAAAATTAGTTCATGACTTTTCATATGAGATATTTATAATAACTCCGTTAAAATCAAAATTCTATATACTGGGTTACGAAAGGCCCATGACTCCATTATATATAGAGTGTGGTACTAAAAGTCATTATAAAAGAGAGTGAAAAATGCATGGCCTAGTTCCTAAATCAACTGTTGAATGGTTAACTGAATGGGATTTTTGTTTACCAATAAATATATAAAATTAAACAGGCCTAGCGTTCCTATTTTTTTCTTTATATATATATTTAGTGACACGACTTCTACGGCGACTCCTTCTGCCATCACAAGAAGTTCGTTGTTCCATTGATGACGCCTTCGCTATTTTACATAAGGCTTTCTTTGTTTATCGACACATAGCCGCGACCAATACGACATCATATCGCACCTTGAGTCAAGACTCCTTCGCAAGAGACCTTCAGTCGACCTGGTGTAACGTACCATACCAGAAGCTTTCAAAGTCAGCTCTCCGTGGGCCAGCGATGTAGTCGAGACCACCAAGGCCGAGACCGAGACCAGTAAAAAGCTCTCGAGACCGAGACCATATGCAATTTTTGCACGTATTCAGTTTTGTGTAATGCCAAATTCCTAAGCTCTGTATTTCACATTCAGGAATAAAAATTCTGAAGAGGTTATCAAGTGACAATTGCAAAATTTACTCATAATTTATTCACAAATTCATAGTTTATGACATTTTTCAGCAGTTAACTGCCTACTTAAAACAAGATAAGTGTTCGGTGCACTTGAGGAACATCACAGTGATGTAGTCGAGACCACCATGGCCAAGACCGAGACCGAGACCAGCAAAAAATGTCTCGAGACCGGTCTCGATTCCTACATCACTGCTGTGGGCTCATATTATTTATTCAACTTAACCCTTAACCCCTACATGGGGGAAGTACCCGAGTACCCCGGGTACTGCTAGCGTAACTTTTACAATGGGGTAAGGATTAAAGGTTAAATTAATCAAAATTAATCTGAACCGCGCAATCTTAGTTCCGTGAAACACCTCATCTAACTTTGCCATCCATGTAATTAGCTAATAAGCTGCCGCACAGTATAAACTAATTAATCATTCAATTGAAATCTCATTTAATTTGTGTACCTGCATCTGTTCAGTTAAACCTTTTATTTGTGACTTTATCTCATTTTGTTTGATTAAAGGAAAATCTCCTTATGACATTTATTATTCTGAGTAAAAGATGAAATAGTGAACACGAGACTCAAGCAATCATTAATTGCTTTAACCCTTAATCCCTACTCATTATAAAAGTTACGCTAGTAATACCCGGGTACTGAGGTACACCAGTACCCTGGGTACGGTTTAAGGGTTAATTAACCTAAATGCATTATTAAATCGCCTACGCTGCAGGCCACAACATATATATATATATATATATATATATATATATATATATGTGTGTGTGTGTGTGTGTGTGTGTGTGTGTATCCTACAAAGTCGTTGCCCGAATCGCTCACAATTTTGGAATGTGTCCAATTTTCGCCGCATTTTAAATTCAGGACGTTTGAAAGTTAATAAATTATGACCCTTGTTAGGAAATAGAACGTCCCTCATTACACAAATAGTTTTTACTATCAAAGGGGTAAAAACCAAGAGTCAAGGGGCTGGGGGCTGATTTGTAAAAGGTCGACTTTAGGTATGGTTCTATATTTCTTGGACAGTTTTTAAATAATTATATAAAATAAAAAACTCGTATATTTCATTCTTTGTACAACAATTCCATTGGTTTAATTTTATTTATGCTGTTTGCAAAATATTTGTATCAGATAGTGGTGCACCGATTAATCGGTATCGGCACCTTGCATGCCGATTAATCGGCATGCCAGGTGCCGATACCGATTAATCGGTGCACCACTAGTATCAGAATCAAATGTTCTATTAGATTTACTGCAATTTAAACAAAGGCAATCACAGTTTGCCTTAATAATACATTTTCTATTGATATCTCAACGATTTTGATATTTACGAAGGAAGTTTACGGTCAAGGTAGCTTCCTGACTTCAAATATTTTCGTCAGCAGCATGCGAGGTCAAAAAGAGGATGGAGAGTATAAGTCAAAAATAAAAAAAAGCCTAGTATCAGTGGGAAGGCAAAGTTCAACTCTTTCATCACCAGAGCTCAGATGCCCAGTCAACAGAACATCCATTCTACGGAGGCTTCGAAATGAAAATAATTTTAGTTGCACGAACACCAAAGAATAAATTATTCCTAAAAAAAGAAGAAGAAAAAGAAGCGGCTCCTTTTTTAAAAGAAATATGTTCATTGGACAGATGAACAATGGGACAAGGTTTTGTTCAGCGTCAAGAGCACCATCAAGCAATTTGAGCAGAATTATCTCTACGTCAACGATATCATTTTAACTAATGTTCTACCACTAACACCATCCAAAGATCATGGTTTGGGCATGTTTTTTTGACCAGGGTACAGGAGAACTGGTTTTGCCCAAAAGATTCGACCTAAATTCCCGTGTCGACTTAAAACCTTCTCGAACGGCATGCTCTGAGAATAATGCAGGGGGGGCGGATATTCCTGCTTAAAAACCATAATGCACTTTGCTACACAAAGTGTGTAAGAATGGTATATGAAAAACACATTTCAACTTGGAATGGTCAGGTATTCTCCTGACCTGAATTTGACTGAAAACGTGTGGAAACTTCTGAAGGAGATAGTATCTGAAAAAAAAAAGGTTCTCACGAAGACCCTTATTCTGCTATAAAAGCAGTTTGGCCAGTCTGTCCCTGGAATTATGACGGGACCTTATCATGCACATGCCGAACAGGATCAAAGCAATCACTGATGCCAAGTAAAGTCCTATTGAATATTTAACCCACAATAAAAAATGTAATTTCTTGAAACCGTGGTTCCAAATTTCAGCCACGACTATATTTTCTTTAAACTCTGTTAACATTCCCAGGTGTTTGATTACTCATGGTTTTCCATCAGTGTGACTATGACTAACCAAACAATCACAGTTATTTTTCTTTGTAAATAAAAACCCTATAAAAAGAAGGTTGATATTTCTACATAGTTTTCGACTTTTCATTTTACTTTTCAAAAAGCAGCTACGGAGATACTGAGAATGATCCAGCTAACAGAACTTTGCTTATTATTAATACGTTCATTGTTATATATGAAATTGATGTGAGTTAGGTATAAGTATAGGTATAAAAATTTTAATGGATATTGATATATAAATGTTCTTTTTTGAAGAGGTATAGGTGTAGACCTTGATTTTGGCTCTCTTCTTCCTCTAGGTATGTGGGTGGGGAGGGCATTTTTGCGGGCATTCGCCGTTGGCCTTCCTTCTTGTTGCATAATAAAAAAAGAAATGAACTTCAAATACCAAATAGAATTCTTTTCATAGAATCATGTTTGTAACTCATTTCCTCATCAAATTTCGGGTTTAGAGCAAATTCTTTGGGTTAAAAATTTCTTACAAAAAATGGATGTCTGTCATTGGAAGGAGTAACTGTGTTATAGATAAAGAGGAATAATTAAGGAAAACGTTTGCGCTGTTTATCGAAATGATAGCAGTAAAAAAGACAATCCTGTATCACTAACAGTAACTTCAGAGAGTTAACCGCATTTAACCACGCCAACTTGAAGGAGGAAGAAGTGGCCAGAATTCACCCGTTTAGTTCTTTCTCGATTGGGTAGTGGTTCAGATCCCACAAAAAGCTGTAGGTCCTCTCCGTCATATGACCTTTACTGTTACGAAGAAACAATTCAAATATTGTTACTCTGACCAAAATTCTCATTTATAAGCTTTATAAGGGAATTTTTAAGCACCGGTCTGCAGAAGGAGCACAGAGTGAAATTCAGATGGACAACCTCGAGCTTTAAAGAATTGAATCGAGGGTCCGTCCTAAAGGCAAGAAGAAAGGGGGGAAAGGAAAGTGCCTTCTGACTTTTGGGAGGCATTTGAGGAAGTAAAATTTCAACTTTTCTAAGTTACCCTTCGCTTTAGAGATCATATCTTTTTTTCAATATGATGAAGTATAACAACTTATAAATGATCGCCTTTGATTCACGTTTAAGATGCGAGAATTAATTAAGTGAAGGTGTCATTTTAAGGGTTTCTTACTTATCGTGAGCAGCTCTCCTGAAAGCGACGAGTGTCTCTCCTCTCACCTCCTTGTGGAAAGGGCATACCTTCCAGTACACTGGAGACTCAGCCAGAAGGGACAGACATCTGCAAGACGAAACGTCCGTTTATTTACAAAATTTTCACGTGAAACTTATATAATATCTCATTTCATTCAATTAAAGAGGGGTTTTTCAAAGAAAAATAATGACACGTATGTAATCTATTAAAATCTACTTCTAATTTCACGAATGAAAGTACCATAATAAGATGAGTTATTATTAACTACTGAAGAAGTACCAAAATGAGAGAAAAGACAGAATGGAAAAAGATCCAAAGCATAATGAACCCTCACTTGAAGAGTGCCTCCAGTCTAAAAACATTCGTCTTCGATGGCATCGGAAACAACTCTCGATGGCGCCGAACTTCCTCCAAGGCCTTCTCCATAAACTGCTGGAACGATTGCCCCAACATGTCCTCCTGCAATATCAAGAACAATCCTTTTAAGTGACTTATGAACGTGCGATAAGGATCGCTGAAGCACGGAAGAAATTAATTATAAGTCGCGTTAGATATATACACAATTGAACCGAAGCAGAAAGTGTATAAAATGGTTTAAACTGTAAAAACAAAAAAAGACTCGCACTCGGTGTGCGTAATAAATAATTTCGAAAATCATCAATTTCTGTACAATTTTCTACACCTGAATTACAATGTAATCCTCACAGCATAACAAAAGCTGAAAAAAAAAACCTATTTAGCAGACCAATCAGAGGATGGGGAAATGGGAAATGCCGTGATCACTTTTAGTTCGTATATTGGATATATTGGAGGGGGTTATTCGATGTGTGGCGGGAGGCAAATTAATTGGAAATGGCTGACGAGCAATATTGCCAAACATTCTTTATTTGCGTCAATGTAACGCACGAAAATTATTGTCGAAATCATCATGGAAATAAGTTTTGGTGATGAGTTTAGCAACAGTTTCGTTAATTTGAAAGATGAGAGTGAGTGTTTGTATATTGTTGATATAAGAACACATTCATTAGGTAAAGAGAGAAATTTGGAGCCCGTAATCGAATTGACTGTTTGAACATCATATTTCTATATATGACACTTTAACGATGAAAGGTCTCCTCAAACCGAAAAAATCCGCTAGTTTTTTCACACACACACAACACACACACACACACACACACACACACACACACAATGATACGACATGGTTTTTAATTCGTTTTTGTTTTTTTGTTTTTAAAGAAAAAACTCAAAAATCTTTTTTGTTTTCTAAATGTTGGTGAACGTAATTTTATTTAAATTATCAACCTAAAATTCATCACTTAATGCAACAAAAAACCTCCTTTTGCCCAATCTTAAAATCATATTAATTATTACTGTTAAATATTAAGAGTTAGTTATTAGGATGAATTTATAATATACATAATGAAGACCTTCAAAATTATACTCAAATGTAAGTTAATTAAACACCATATAAAATACCAATTTCAAAAGGATCAAAGAACTCGGAAAACCTTCTTTGACCATCATAAGATCATAGATGGTTGGGAGTCTGAATATGGCAGACTTTCCTGTTCCTCATCTCTCTCTCTCTCTCTCTCTCTCTGTGTGTGTGTGTGTGTGTGTGTGTGGTGTGTGTGTGTGTGTGTGTGTGTGTGTGTGTATCATCTGTTCGTAATAATTGTGTGGAAAAAAAGACGTATTTTGAAAATGTATGGTATTGTGAAGTTAAGATGTTGTGGAATTGCATATTATATACTTTTTTTAAAAAAACCTTTAATATTTCAGAGAATAAAAAAATGTTGATTTCTAATACAGGAATTATAGCTATTACTATTGCATACAGAAAAGATATAAAACAATACTTAGGAGTTAGGCCCCTATTTAGCTACTTTAGATATATATATATATATATATATAGTCTCTGGCCGGAGGAAAAATTATTAAGCCGAAGACTCCGGCCCTCCGGCCTCAATCTCCCTCCGGTACATCAATATATATATATATATACTAGCGGAGCGACCCGGCGTTGCCGGGGTGGATGTTGAACGCTATATATTAGTGGTGGACCGGATTCCGCATCCGCAGATATCCGCATCATTTTTAACATCCGCATCCGCACTTCTGACTGCGGATGTACTATAGTCATGAAAATCTTAAGATTCAGAAATCTTGACAATGTGAAGCTCATAATTTTCACGGCTGCGTTCTTTTCTGTAGTTTAATCGCGGTGCTGGGGCCTTCGGGCCAGTAATTTTAATTATTTAATTATTAACAACCAGGTGCACAACCTGGGGACCTAATCAGTATGTGTGTGTGAAGTTTCATGTTTGTAACTGCTTCCATTTTGGAGTTATGGCTGGAAACACACACACACACACACACACACACACACACACACACACACACACGTCCTTTTATTATAAGTGTAGAAGATATATATATATATATATATATATATATATATTATATATATATATATATATATATATATATATATTGGCCAACGCTTTAGAAAGCATAATTTGCAAGAAGAACTTCAGCTGTAAATTAGCCATGCCTCCATTTAACAAATAATTAAATTTAATGTTTACAAACATAATTCATTGTACGTAATTTTAAACAAAGGAGCCAATTTACCCTCCCTTCATTAATTATTAAGGCTTTATCCTCATAACAAAACGTTGACGAAAGATGTCAAGCTTTCTTCACTATCCCTTCATATTTTAACACCAAGAAATGCGCGCTCATTTTTCGTGGAACGCCAATTTCATAATTCATTTCATTACTATACGTTGGACATCACATTTTTTATGTAAATACGAAACCCAGCAAAGACAACACATCATTTTTTTCATGATTAATTTTAATGCATATTAAGCCATTTTACAGTTAATGACTGTATTTACATGCAAGCAACGATTTACTCGTAATAAGACTTAAGATAACACAAAGGAAGGAATGGTTTAAAATTGTTTTTACAACATATAGATTTTAATAAGTGTGTGTGTGTGTGTGTTTGTGTGTGTGTGTGTGTGTGTGTATAAAATTTTCGTTAATGCGCCTCGGTGGTGTAGTGGTTAGCGTCGCTGACTACAAATCCATCGGCCCCGGGTTCGAGACCCAACGGCAGCCGGCGCGCAGCAAAACCCAGCTGTTCATCCTTCCACACAATAAAGAAAGTGGTTGGTAGATAAATGAGTACCCTAGGTGGTCTAGTGGTTAAGACGCTGGGCTGCTGATGGGGCGTGGTTCGGATTCCACGTTAAACTGTAGGTCTAAGGTGGAGTGAAAAGCTTGGCGGAAGCTAACCGAAGGTTATATATATTTGTAACTTTAGTTTTGCTTCCATCTGAATTAAATTATTCATTCTGATGAACATCAGGCTTGTTGTTTCACCTTAGACCTACAGCTTAACTCGGAATCCGAACCACGACTCACCACGGTTGGTCAGAAATTACAAAGTCTTCACCCGAACTCGATCTCACGACCCCCCGATCAGCAGCCAGGGTCTTAACTAGAGGCTATCCACGATACCCATTTATCTACCAACCATATTTTTGTATGGAAGGATAAGCAGCTAGGCGAGCTGTATGCTGACTGCCATCGACGGGACTCGAACCCGGAGCCGGAGAATTTATAGACAGTCAGTGTTGCCAACGACATCACCTAGACGTATATACAAGGTGTTTCACAACCAGTCTGCCATACTTTCTGGGGTGATATCGAATAAAAAGCTATACAACATCGGTGCTATTTCCAACCGTTGCGGAGCTACGGACGTTTTAAGGTGCACGGAAAAAAATAAACGAGAGTATTAATCTGATGTATTTATTGCTACATTTTATGAGATACACCTTATAAATGTTCAAAATGTTCGCCTCGGTTTTCAATGCACAGCCTCGCTCGTTCCAAACAAAAGTCCACTGCCCATTAAATCATTTTGGGGTGTTCTCGTATGTAAGGAGCGGCATCCATAATCCAACGCAAAAGTTCCTCTCTCGTTTGTACTTTGGTCTCGTAGACCATCTTTTTCATAAGGCCTCATAAAAAGAAATCTAACGGGGTTAGGTCCGGAGATCTCGGGGGCCACGATATTGGCTAGTGTCAGCACCAGTGCTGCCACCTATTGAATTACTCAGAAGTACGGATTTGTTGTTTGCACATCTTAAAACGTCCGTAGCTCCGCAACGGGTGGAAATAGCACCATGTTTTATTAACTTTTTTACTCGATATGTATGACCTCCTAAATCACCTCCCAAAGTATGGCAGACCAGTTGTGAAACACCCTTGTATATATATATATATATATATATATATATCGGGTCCGCAAAAAAAAAAGGAGCATGACGAAAATTGCTCTCACGCCCGCATTTTTTGCCGGAACCTTAAATGTTATATATCTAGCTAAAGATAAAAGATCCCAAAGTTGTATAAAACAAATTTCATCAAAATCGGTCATAAAATAAAGATTTTATGGCCACAAACGTGCAATGACTAAAAAAAGTGAATTTCCGCGTAAAAATTTAATGGTTTTTCTCATTTAAATTTTTTTTTTCAGATGCCTAAATAATTTTAATCAATAAAAATGATAATATGCCCTTTTCTAAAGAAGATAAAATATTAATAAAACATTATAGACTTGATAAAAATTATGGCGCAATAAAATTATTACAAGGGTCCGCAAAAAAAAAGGAGCATGACGAAAATGTTTACTGTACATTTATTTTTACACATAATGACAAATAACTTATTTTAGGCAAATAAGCAACAAATAAACTAAGTTAGTACCAAATTTCATGTCAATACGTCAAAAATTAAAGAAAATATAAAAGTTTTACTACAACATGTCATATAATTTTACAATTTCCAAAGAAAACGAAATTATAAGACTAAAAAAATTGTTCGATATGTAATAATTTGTAATAATATGTAATAATTACTCTTGTAATAATTTTATTGCGCCATAATTTTTATCAGTCTATAATGTTTTATTAATATTTTATCTTCTTTAGAAAAGGGCATATTATCATTTTTATTGATTAAAATTATTTAGGCATCTGAAAAAAATAATTTAAAATGAGAAAACCATTAAATTTTTAAGCGGAAATTCACTTTTTTTAGTCATTGCACGTTTGTGGCCATAAAATCTTTATTTTATGACCGATTTTGATGAAATTTGTTTTATACAACTCTGGGCTCTTTTATCTTTAGCTAGATATATAACATTTAAGGGTTCGGCAAAAAATGCGGGCGTGAGAGCAATTTTCGTCATGCTCCTTTTTTTTTGCGGACCCGATATATATATACAGGGCGTCCCAAAAAAATGTATACACACTTTAAATACTTATAAAGGCAGTGTTTATTAAAATACATTTCATTTTCAAAATGTAATAGAATCTACAGACATTATTTAATTGTTTTGTCAACGCCTGTTTTCAAACTGACGTCCGTTCTGGTCCAGGCACTGCTGATAACGCGAAGCAATGGAATCGCAAACATCACGAAACATTTCGTTTGGTATTTGTGTGCATTCTCGTTCAATGGCTGCTCTCAATTCAGCGACTGTTGCAGGTTTTATAGCGTAGACTTTGTCTTTTAAGTATCCCCATAAAAAAAAGTCTAGTGGTGTGAGGTCTGGTGAACGCGGAGGGTATTCTACGAAACCCCTTCGTCCAATCCACATCCACATCGTGCCAAGTACCACTCGCAATACTCCACTCTTCGGTCCGGATCATCATCTTCATTAATAGCATGGACTAATCTTGGAATGTAACTTTTCCATTGACAGCGCTTCAAAATGCGTTGGACAGACGATTCTGAAATTCCTACCTCACGACTCGCTTGCCGCACAGATTTTCTTGGACTTTGGTGATACGTTTCCAGTACTCTTTCTTGCTTTGTGGGGCTTGTCGATGTCCGTGGTCTTCCGGAACGCTTCTTGTGGACATTCTGAACAGTTCCATCAGCTTCAAACTTATCTCTAATTCGAGTGATGGTAAGTCGCGTTGGTGGATCTGTTTGAAACTCCCTCCTAAACTGTCTTTGCACTTCAACTGCGTTTTCACACTTCCAGTAGCATTTTAGAATGAATTTCCTTTGTTCAAAGCTTAGTCTGACTGCCATTATTAATTCTAATGGGTTTAACTTGGAAAGAAAGAAACATCAATTGAGCTATCAGCTGTTAAAGTGTGTATACATGTTTTTGGGACGCCCTGTATATATAGGGGGGCCAAAAGTCACCCGACAGTTGAAAGTAAACTATTAATGAATAACTGTCGGTTGACTTTTGGCCCCCCCCTGTATATATAATATACACACACAATTCGCAGCACATGTGTGAAAGGAAATCAACTTTTACAAGGCGTAATCGTGTTTTGAGAGGAAAAAAGATTTATAAATAAAGGAATCCATGCAATAAATTATATATTTTAGTAACTATACAATATATATATATATATATATATATATATATATATATATATATATATATACACACACACAATAGTTATATAATCTGGGTTTTCAGAAAATGTCTGTATGTAATAACAAAATATCCTTTTAGATCCTCCAACTTATTTAGAAAACCTTTACCCGCTTCTGTTATAATAGAAAGTGCAAAGTGACGAGAGTAGGTATTTTAGGGACGAGAAGAGAACAATAAAGAGGGATAAGATGTAGGGACAAAGAAGAACTCCCTTGCTAACTTATCTACCTCACCACCTTATTTCTACTCTAGAAATTTAGAAACAAGTCAAACCAATATCACTTTGATTAATTATCAGCTCTTGATGAATATCTTGGAATAAAATTTTCAATGAAGAAGTTCTTCAATCTCTACCCTTGAATAAATCAATTTAACCAGAGACAAAAATCATTCACAAAACGCAGCATCGTATTTCATCGTAACTGGCAAAGAAGAATAAAGAAATACTCAGTATTTTTATTATATAAAAGTGGTGTCAGACGACTCAACACTGCGCTTCTGTTTCCGCTCGACGACCATTTCTCTTGTTTGTTTTAAAGGGGTAGAGATTTATGTATCCACTGGATTCATCGTATGAAGATTCATCATTGAAGATTGATTCGTGTATTCGTCGGATTCATCGCGTGAAGAATCATCAATGAAGATAGAGTAAATCTTTGTCATCGGATGAAGAACTACAAGTTAACGAAAATCAGATCACGTCTCCAAATTTCAAGCTTGATTTGATATACTAACAATTTTTATTAGGTCATCTTCCATTCTTTGAAGAAACATTCGCGTCTTCCTCCAAATCCGAGATTAGGACCATCAGCGTCTACAAAATTAACTTTGCGATTGCGCAACAGATCTTCATCTGCTCCAGACCAGTAGATATACAGGTAAGCAGTAATCAGCAGGACGAATGGTTTTCTGATGTCTCCATACCTGCACAATTATTTTTCACAATTAACGCTCCCAAAGTAAAGGTTCAAACAAAGATAAATAACTGAGGGATATTAAATAAAAATTCATTACAGTATGAAGACTAAATTTAAGTAATTTCTTTAAATTGTTGTCATTAATTTTTGTGAAATTTTCATCATGTGCTTTAAATTTATTTAAATTTGAAATTTAAAATTCATTGTTTATTTCATTTTTCCAATATTAAGTGATTAAATTTGGGAAATAAATTGTTTGCCTGTGAACGGATGATAAATGTCTCGCAATGGATCAGTTGTAACGCTAAAAATAGTCTTATAATTACATTAAAAATAAGAAAGTAAAAAAATGCAGCGTATGTGGCTCTTTTCGCCATATAGTAAATGAATGTTGTGAGGATGCTGATTATTTATCTGTATATTTAATCAAGCTTAGAAGACGATGAGAAATTATTTAATTATTTAATAAGGTAAGAGTAAATCGACGGAGGGAGATGTTGAATACGAGAAGTAAATGAGGAAAAGACTTTATGATAATAGATACAATAATAGAAGAAAGATTAATATAGAAAAATCATATGGATGAAATTATAATAATCGACGCAGGAATAACCTTATGCGGGCGACCTACATGATTGATATTGTTGAAAAGAGTATTCCTACGAGATACCGTATATAAATGATCGATGTGAAAGGTACCAGGAACAAAACATTGAAAGATATGAAAGATATGAAAACATTATAACAGAAGAGGTTATGCGTACGAAAGATAATGATAGATGCGATGATTATGATAATAAAATATTTTATGATGATAGATATCATAACAGATATAATGATAGATACATTGACAGACATAATGACAAATACAATGATAAAAACGATGACTATGAAAGATATGATTAGGCGTATGAAAGACACCATAAATATTATGACAATGATGACTTCACGCGTGTAATAAACCAAAGGAGTGTGGCATGAAAGGTTCAGAAAGGAGATAATGAAAATGAAAACAATGGAAATTGTACTGAAGTGGAACAAAATGAGAATTAAATATATATATATATATTGAGTATAATGGATATTAATCAACACAAGATGAAATTGATAGTATTCAGCGAACGCTGAAGAGGATATATTCGTATTATTTAGTTTTCTGTGAGGAGTAACAAGAGTTAGTTGTGCTAAATAGAAAAATTGTAATGGGTGTGATTTATTTTACGATATATATGAAAATATAAATTATGAGAAATATTACGAAAATGACGCTATTACGAATTTTCTTGATTACATGCCTTTGCACGCTTTATACGTAGTAACTCTGACAAACGTGGAATGTCCTCTACAGACTGGCCAAAGTCCCTTTGCAGTGAAATTACAGCATATCTGTTTTTCATGCAAAGGGACTTTGTGGCCACCCTATATACTGTGCTGATTCTGATGTTTGTGCACCGAGATAGCTTTCAAACTGTAAATGAAGAGGTAAAAAACAATCCTCGTGTAAACAAGAATGAAAATTATGAGTATTGTGTAGACGGAAAAATTAATATTATGAGTATTGTGTAGACGGAAAAATGAAATTATGAGTGTTGTGTAGACGGAAAAAATGAATATTATGAATATTGTGTAGACGGAAAAATTAAATTATGAGTGTTGTGTAGACGGAAAAAATGAATATGAAATTTGTACTCGAGTAAAACAATGTCGTAAAAAGCGTGGCGTCTTTGCTCTGCAATTTTCATTTTCAATCAAATCTATCGGAATAATGATGGCAATACCAAAGACAAACTTGTCTGTTTATTCCTTGGTAAGAACCCTTAAGATAATTCAATGAGATGCGCATATGTGGATAGAACTGAATTTAAGTACGGAAACTTTAAGATACTAACTTAGGTTTACTTTACAGCTTTGGTAATTAATAGTGAACTGACGTATGCTTGCTCTTTTCCAAGATTTATAGAAAAAATTTTCCATCAGTAAGTTATTCGTTTCACTTTCCAAAGTTTTATTTATAATATAATATATATATATATATATATATATATATATATATATATATATATATATATATACACTGCAAACCACAAGGAAAAAGAAAAACGATTCCAAGGCCTTTCGTGTATTCAAAGCTACACCTCGTCAGGGAATAAAGATAAAGGCGAGATGCCCATAAATATATACAACGTACAGGAAAAACAAAACAATTAGTACATACTTAACAAGGGTTAATGAGAGGCAAAAGAAATTTTAACATGATATCGTCAATTTTATACGTCCCCGCACTGTTATTGAAAGTGTTTTTAAAATGAATAAATGCACATTCTAGAATATTTCTTTCTATTATAATTATATCTCTGTTTTTAACAAGCGCTTTAGAACTATCCCACTTGATGCTATGGTTACATCTATACATATGGTTAAATAAAGCATTGGAAGTATTAGCTGTTCTACACGCATATTTATGCTGTTTTACCCTAATATCTAACGTTTTACCGGTTTGGCCTATATATACTGAGTTACATTGTGTACAGCCAATCGAATACACACAACCAACAACATTATCAGGGCTATTCTTTATTAGGCGTGATTTAACAGTATTATTATACTTAAAGATTACATTAATGCCAATTGCTCTAAGTACAGTTGGAAGGTATTGAAAATTAACATGGTAAGGTAGGCTAAGGATATTTTTACGCTGAAATTCCTTTACAATTACATTATTATAATACCTATTCTTGGCTTTCTTAAGACAGTTATCTAAAAATGAAATAGGATAACATAATTTAGTACCAATATTCATGATATTGCATAACTCGGAATCTAAAAATTCAGGACTGACAACTCTCAATGCTCGAAGAAACATAGCAGAGAAAATAGAGGATTTAATCGAAGGATGATGGTCAGAATAAAAATGCACATAAGAGTTATTATTAGTAGGCTTACGGTAGACTTCATATTTGAACTGATTAGAGCATCTCCAAATTTTTAGATCAAGAAAAGATAGGCTTCCAACATTTTCTTTTTCAACTGTAAACTTAATAGATGGAACTAAATTGTTGAGCCTACCAAGAAATAAGTCCACATCCAAATTATTAGGCCAAAGGCATAAAATATCATCTATATACCTGTACCAAACCAGGTTAAAATTAACAATCGTAGGCAAAATTCTACTTTCAAAAAATTCCATATATAAATTAGCTAGTACCATATGTTGGACGATACGCCGTTTGGTGACACCGAAAGGATTATTTTAAAGAAACATATTAATATAGCCCGCATTGAAGTGAAGAACGCCTTCAGAGAGTCCGAAGTAAGAAAAAATATATTTTTTTCCACCGTTCCTCATACGTGGAGAAGTACACTTTTGGATGATATTTACAACAACTTACGTAGAAGATGCAGAACTCAGAATAGGAAATTAAACATAGACTGGAGGATTTAATTCGTAATAGTTACTGGACTAAAAAAGTGATTTTAGTAATATTGTTAACTTGTCGTCCCAAGAGCTAGACTTCAATACGAAATGTGCGTTAGGCTTTGGGTTAGGTTTCTCAGTCCCAAAAAAGCCCAGCAGTTTACTGATTGCTAAGTCTTTTATTAATTTTGAAAAACATAGTAATATTTCCGAAAGTGAGGTGACTTTAGCCAAAGGTTGTGTGTATAGTGCTTTTAATACGAGGTTTGAATCGAATTATCCTTTGAGGTTTGAAAAGCCCTAAAAACACTGAAAAATAATAATTCATTACATATTACTAAAGCGGACAAATCCATTCGATCGTCATCATGGACAAAAACAGTTATGTTGAAAAGATGAATACGTTATTAAGTGATCGTGACACGTACAAACCTCTAAATAGAGACCCATTGGAGGATGTTAATAATGTTTAACAGAAAATGAAGAGAAATATTAAAAAATAACTATAATGGGCTTTCACAGCAGTTTCTTAGTATCAATCCGTCACTACCATATCTGTACGGCTTAGTAAAAACACACAAAGTTAATAATCCCATGAGGCCTATTGTTAGCTCAGTGGGCTCCGTAACCTATAAGCTATCAAAATGGTTAGTTAGTTTATTAACGCCGTTAGTTGGCTCTATTTCTGAGTCACATATTGTAAATAGCATGGATCTTATTGACAAACTGAAATTCCCTAATGACCCTAATTTCAAATTGGTAAGCTTCGATGTATGCTCGCTATTCACAAAAGTCCCTGTTGATGACCTACTTGATTTTTTAAAAGATAAGATCTCTGAATATTCTTTCCCTGTTCAACACAACACTCTTATTGAGTTAATTAAGCTTTGTGTCAAAGATTGTAAATTTCAGTTTGAAAATAAGTTTTATGCTATGTCGTTTGGATTGGCTATGGGAAATCCCCTTTCACCTGTACTAGCTAATTTATATATGGAATTTTTTGAAAGTAGAATTTTGCCTACGATTGTTAATTTTAACCTGGTTTGGTACAGGTATATAGATGATATTTTATGCCTTTGGCCTAATAATTTGGATGTGGACTTATTTCTTGGTAGGCTCAACAATTTAGTCCCATCTATTAAGTTTACAGTTGAAAAAGAAATGTTGGAAGCCTATCTTTTCTTGATCTAAAAATTTGGAGATGCTCTAATCAGTTCAAATATGAAGTCTACCGTAAGCCTACTAATAATAACTCTTATGTGCATTTTTATTCTGACCATCATCCTTCGATTAAATCCTCTATTTTCTCTGCTATGTTTCTTCGAGCATTGAGAGTTGTCAGTCCTGAATTTTTAGATTCCGAGTTATGCAATATCATGAATATTGGTACTAAATTATGTTATCCTATTTCATTTTTAGATAACTGTCTTAAGAAAGCCAAGAATAGGTATTATAATAATGTAATTGTAAAGGAATTTCAGCGTAAAAATATCCTTAGCCTACCTTACCATGTTAATTTTCAATACCTTCCAACTGTACTTAAAGCAATTGGCATTAATGTAATCTTTAAGTATAATAATACTGTTAAATCACGCCTAATAAAGAATAGCCCTGATAATGTTGTTGGTTGTGTGTATTCGATTGGCTGTACACAATGTAACTCAGTATATATAGGCCAAACCGGTAAAACGTTAGATATTAGGGTAAAACAGCATAAATATGCGTGTAGAACAGCTAATACTTCCAATGCTTTATTTAACCATATGTATAGATGTAACCATAGCATCAAGTGGGATAGTTCTAAAGCGCTTGTTAAAAACAGAGATATAATAGAAAGAAATATTCTAGAATGTGCATTTATTCATTTTAAAAACACTTTCAATAACAGTGCGGGGACGTATAAAATTGACGATATCATGTTAAAATTTCTTTTGCCTCTCATTAACCCTTGTTAAGTATGTGCTAATTGTTTTGTTTTTCCTGTACGTTGTATATATTTATGGGCATCTCGCCTTTATCTTCATTCCCTGACGAGGTGTAGCTTTGAATACACGAAAGGCCTTGGAATCGTTTTTCTTTTTCCTTGTGGATTTGCAGCATTCATTCATTTCACGTGTTTTATTGTGAAATTCATCCCATATATATATATATATACAGGGCGTCCCAAAAAAATGTATACACACTTTAAATAATTATAAAGGCAGTGTTTATTAAAATACATTTCATTTTCAAAATGTAATAGAATCTACAGACATTATTTAATTGTTTTGTCAACGCCTGTTTTCAAACTGACGTCCGTTCTGGTCCAGGCACTGCTGATAACGCGAAGCAATGGAATCGCAAACATCACGAAATATTTCGTTTGGTATTTGTGTGCATTCTCGTTCAATGGCTGCTCTCAATTCAGCGACTGTTGCAGGTTTTATAGCGTAGACTTTGTCTTTTAAGTATCCCCATAAAAAAAGTCTAGTGTGTGAGGTCTGGTGAACGCGGAGGGTATTCTACGAAACCCCTTCGTCCAGTCCACATCCACATCGTGCCAAGTACCACTCGCAATACTCCACTCTTCGGTCCGGATCATCATCTTCATTAATAGCATGGACTAATCTTGGAATGTAACTTTTCCATTGACAGCGCTTCAAAATGCGTTGGACAGACGATTCTGAAATTCCTACCTCACGACTCGCTTGCCGCACAGATTTTCTTGGACTTTGGTGATACGTTTCCAGTACTCTTTCTTGCTTTGTGGGGCTTGTCGATGTCCGTGGTCTTCCGGAACGCTTCTTGTGGACATTCTGAACAGTTCCATCGGCTTCAAACTTATCTCTAATTCGAGTGATGGTAAGTCGCGTTGGTGGATCTGTTTGAAATTCCCTCCTAAACTGTCTTTGCACTTCAACTGCGTTTTCACACTTCCAGTAGCATTTTAGAATGAATTTCCTTTGTTCAAAGCTTAGTCTGACTGCCATTATTAATTCTAATGGGTTTAACTTGGAAAGAAAGAAACATCAATTGAGCTATCAGCTGTTAAAGTGTGTATACATTTTTTTGGGACGCCCTGTATATATATAATATATATATTATATATATATATTATAATATATATATATATATATATATTAGTTGAATTATATGTTCTTCAATAAGGTAGGTTCGATAAATGCGAATCTGAGGGATCTAATTTGGTTGAGAATTGGATACATGTAGCTATTATGGATATATGAATAATTATAAGGGTATCTATTTGTGTGTGCTGTGTGAGCATCTGATTCTTGGCTAGACTTCAAAATGCATACTATATTTATATTATACGCAAATGCATATAAGTATATTAACTATATTAATGTATATATCCATATTTTTTATGTTACAGTAAATAATAATAATAATAGGATTAAGATTAGGTAATGTGGTTGGGAATTTCAGTGGCGACGGGGATTTCATGTAAACAGCTTATGTAGGTCCGAAATGCAGTATTAGAAAAATACTGTAAACAGGATAGGAGTTGGGGGAAATTTTATTGAAATATTAATGACTAAGGGTTCGAAGCAATATGATGCATTAACAGGATAAAAAATAATCTTGATATAATATCCATAAACATTTTCTATTTTTAAATGGCTTTTCATTTTACATTTGAAATTGCAACAGGAATTAATGGTAATAATGGAATTAATGGTAACAATTGAATTTATAGTAATTCAATTAGAATTAATGGTACTATGAAATACATATGACGTAATAATAACGCAATGACGTACTAACTATTTACATCCGTTCTTACTAGTTTAAGAACGTTGTTTTTTTTACTATATTTATTTAAAAGATATATTTAAAATTCTTTTAAGTTAATGAACGTATTAATTTAAAAATTAACTTTGAAATTTAATCGAAAATCATGAAAAATTTTAACTTTGAAAATTTTTAGAATGATAATGTGTCGTGTAGAGATGAAATTTCACTAAAGTTATACTCGACTGTCTGTAATTGGAATTAGTATCTTATACTGTAAGTACGAATAAATAATTATAATGAGTAACAGAAAATAACAATTATTTTTTATTTAATCTTTGAGTCGATGCCGCGTGATCGCTGTTGTTCGTAGGTTTGTGGACGACATGCTTTTCGTGATGTGAAACTGCAGTACCGCAGACGAGTTGTTCCGGAACCGTTGATGGGTTGTTCCGTAACCGTTGTGCATTCCGTTTTTGAACCCACAATGAAATAGAATGAATGCACAAGGGTGAAAGAACACAACGCACACTTCTACCATGACTTATTACAATTGTTTCACCCATAAAATAACAATTGGGTAAAAGGAACATAGAAATAAAAAACAAAAGAACCAAGATTAAGGAACAAGAACACGGAAACGCGCTACTATATAACCTAAAACGCATATTACATGAAACATCTTAATATATCTAACAATTCAATTTAATTTAATTAATTTTTCTTTTAATTTCTTTTATATATTTATTTCTTTATCTTTGTATTTCTTTTCGATGCTTTTCCTTTCCTGTTAAATATTTATATGTGCTTTACAAATTTGGGATCACCTGAAGATCAGGGCCCCCAGCCTTCTTTAGTTAGCTTTATAAGGCTAACTAACGAAAATATCACGACCTAACCTAACCAATCGTCAAGGGCGTACAGTTCACCTAACGATTGGTTAGGTTAGGTCGTGATATTGTCGTTAGTTAGCCTTATAAGGCTAACTAGAGAAGGCTGGGGGCCCTGATCTTCAGATGATCCAAAAAATTTCTATTTTTTAAAATTATTTAAAATTATTTTTTCTCAAATGTGTAGCATTGTTATATATTGATAAACTAGTTATATAACCTGGCTTTTTTTTTACCAGAAAATGTGTGTATAATAAGAGAATATCTTTTTAGATCCCCCCAACTTATCTAAACCCCTTTACCCCATTCGGTTATAAAAGAGTGTAAAGTGACGGGAGTAGGGATTTTAGGGACGAGAGTAAATATGATATTTTAGGGACGAGAGGAGAACATTACAGAGGGACATGAGAAGAACTTCCTTGTTAACTTATCTCCCTTACCAGCTTACTTCTACTCTAGAAACTTGACCCAAATCAAACTAATATCGTCTTTGATTATCAAATCTTAATGAATGTCTTAGAATTAAATTCTCAAATTCTCAGTGAAGCTCCTCAGTCTCTAACCTTGAATAAATCAACGGATTTTTTCCTTTATAGCATCCTCCAATTTCTTCTTTTCAGTTAGTAACAATTTTGACAAAGAAAAAAAAACAATTTAAATATAAAATAATGTATTCGATTTTATGGTGGACAAAATCCAACAATATTATCTTGCAAAATAATATCAAACGAATCACGTCCGTCAAGCTTAGAACGCCACATGAATTCAGCCATGTAAGAATCAATGAAATCACGATGAGTGCTCAATCGGTTTTTATTGTCCAACTTGTCTGGTCGCCATGTGTTTTATTGAATGTCCGGTTAGGCCAACTGTACGCCGTTGACGAGTGGTTAAGTTGTGATATTTTCGTTTAAACTAACGAAAATATTACGACTTAATCTAACCAGTCGTCAAGGGCGTACAGTTGGCCTAACCGGGCATTGAATTGACCTAACTAGTTGGCTAATTTTTACATTCACGTCTCATTCTGAAGTTGTAGGGTGGGGTACTTTTGCTACCCGCACGAAGGGCGGGTTCTCTGCTAGAATATTTTAAATCTGAATGTACTACACAGCTTAATATACTTTGAATATCTTATATATATATATATATATAATATATATATATATATATATATATATATATATATATATATATATATATACGCACACGCATGGGGGTGTTATAAAGGAAAAGATCCAAATCAATTTAAACAGACACAGAAATCATCCACAAAAACAGTTTTGACAGTATTAAACATACGTGGCCTACGTACCAGCAACACAGCATCATATTTCATTGTAACTAACGAAGAACACAGAGAAACACCCATTACTTTTAATATATATATATATAATATATATATATATATATATATATATATATATATATAAAAATAACTGATGAGGAAATTTGTTTTCGACATTTCTGAAGACAAAGAAAAAGTTCAATATGAAAGAAACAAATTGTGTGAATTTATTGAAAACAAATTTCAGGAGAAATTGTTTATTTACACCGAGTGAGCGAAAAGTCCCTGCGCACCTTCCACTTCCAACACAGTGCAGTTACAGGTTCACTACACTTCTTGCAGGTGCACAGCGACTTTTCGCTCACCCTGTATATATATGTGTACAGGTAACTGGAAAAATTCATTTACAAAAATAAATAATAAAATAAATAAATAAATAAAGGTTTTAAATATACTTTCTATATATATATATATATATATATATATATATATATATATATATATATATATATAGAAGCTAAGGCTAACAAAGCCCCTAGGATCCACTCTAAGGTTAGCTCGAGAGAAAGAAGAAAGTAAGGGTTAAAAGAAGAGAATAAGGGGTTAAGTAAGTAGCAAAACCTATCACTCGTGGGTTAAAATTCATTCAGAAAGAGAGAAAGAAAGACACCATCACCATCCGCCGGCCACTGCCGACAAGTCGGAAAAATAGTCGAAGAGAATACTTCCAGCTGTTGCAGACCAGTCTTCCACTCCATAGGGAGGTAGAGGATGCAGCCCACTCTGCCGGAAAGAGGTGAAAGATGAAAAGAAGTAAAATAAGAACGCATTACAAACCATGCAACACATTCTTAACTCAAAGAACAACACATTCTTAACTCAAAGCAACACATACCTCCAGCAGTTGCAGACCGGTCCTCTACTCCATAGGGAGGTAGAGGACGAAGCCCACTCCGCCGGAAAGGGGTGGAAGATGAAAAGAAGTAAAATAAGAACGCATTACAAACCATGCAACGCATTCTTAACTCAAACACTATCATACCATGCAAACTACAAACATGCAATGAAGAGAGTTACAGACATGCAAATAAGGAGAGAGAGAGAGGAAAAAAGTCTAAAGAATAACGAAAAGTGGGTTAGTTTACGCTACGAGCTACATCTAAGTTCGTGTTAGTCTAATTTTTTTTTCTTTTTGCTGGCATCCCACACTGGCATGTCACAAGCTAGCATTATCGTCAACAGACTCATCCTCGATCACCACCCCCAGAGCTCCCGTTGCTAATTGTTTTATTATATTAAACAACGTTAATAATTTTAACGAGGGAGAGAGAAAAGGGTGAGGCTCAGAGAGAAAAGGGGGAGGCTCAGAGGGAGAAGGGGGAGGCTCAGAGGGAGAAGGGGGATTGTGTTATTATTATATTAAACAATGTTAATAGTTTTAGAATGCCTATCTAAACGGTCCTTAAACATATTAACTCTGGTAGAGTTCACGACGGGCGCGGGAAGATTATTCCATTTATCAATTACTTTAAACGTAAAGAAGTTTTTAGAGATATTAGTAATGAAACGTCTGCCATGCAACTTAAATCCGTTATTACGAGTATTGCTATTATCGAAAGTGAACAGTTTCTCAAAATTTACGTTATTGATGTTATTAACGATTTTGAAAACTTCAATAAGCTCCCCCCTTAATCTCCTAGTTTCGAGTGAATGCAAGTCTAACTCTTTAATCCTATCTTCATAAGGCTTGTGTGTATATATGTATATATATATATATTATATATATATATATATATATATATATATAATATATATATAAATAATTTACTTTAAATATATATTTATTCTAATTAATTATAATCACATAAAGTATTTTAAGTTGCTGTCAAGAGACTGTTTTGAGAGTTCGCGAGAGGTTTTTTAATTATTATAAATTCATTATAAACTCATTAAGTAAGTAATTAAATTTTGAAAAACATCTCTTTAATAAGGAAAACTTCAACGGTGTACCAACTCTTGATTCTTGAATTTGAATGGGTATGTTAATGAGTTTTCCTGCCCAGTTTTAAATTATGATTAATTTTAGTTATATTCGTATGTGTTAAGTCTTTTTAAAAAATTTAACAACTTAATTATATAAACAACCAACTAGTGAATTTATAGCATTATTCTGAATAAAGTTAAACAACAGCCACACTATGTGTTTTTTTTTCAGAGATGTGTAGGCAGAAATCCAAAATGTCCTAAGTCCTCACTTGTACCGTATATAAAGATTACTTTGGTAAGGAATATACTGAAGTTTATTTTACCTAAACCAGGGTTCCCCAGCCCGTAGTGGCTCGCGGGCACATGTTGCTCACTGAGCTGTTTCACGTGGATCACGAACGCTCAGTAATAACAATAAATACGGGCAAAATACTTGAATGAAATCGTAATTTTGCGCCGAAATCATCTCAACAACTGCACATCAACTGCGCTGACTCGCTACATTCTGGACTTCCAGAAGTTGGCTGATAATATGCAGCGCAAACTCTCCCAATCGGTTTACTAACAGGTATTTGAAAGCCATCGATGTGGTTTTCACCACATATTTTGAACTTTTAAAGTGGCTCATGACCGTAAAAAGGTTGGTTGACCAGTGATATAAACTAATAGTGAATAATGCAACTTATCGTATATGCACAGGATATAAGCGTAGGAATCTTTTTCCTACAGAATAAGTGACAATAATAATCAGGAGGGCCAAACACTGGCCAAACACTGGCCTCATGGAGGGATGAGGAATGGGGGAGGAGAAGGGGAAAAAGGGGTGCCAGTAGGGCAAAATTTTAATCACTGATAAGGTCTTAATGTGTTAATGGTTTTTGATTAAAAAAAAACGATAAAAACTAAAACTAAAAATAATATATATATATATATATATATATATATATATATATATATATATGGAGAGAGAGAGAGAGAGAGAGAGAGAGACGTCATATATGAGTTTTAGCGACCACCATTTTAAAAGAAAAAATTAAAGTATATAAGGTTTAGAGACCACCTGATATGATGCAGTACGGTAAACTGACCCATTGCTACTATGAATAGAGAATATAGTTACCTAACCTGGAGAGAGAGCAACCACGACAAAAATAGTAATCCTAACCTAACGTACAGCGCACAACTTCGACAGTACGCTGACACATAGGGGCCTACATATACACATAGGCTCAATAGAACAGCGATACGCATACACACACCACCGATGTCTGCGAAAGAGTGACGAAGATATGTGTTGTTTTTCTCGTAGGGGCAGAGCCTATTATTTGCTCGATCCATTTCCGTCTTTCGAAATTAAATAAGTAATTTTTTTGTATCATTTTATTATTTACAATTTTTTTCACAAGTACGAAAGCCTATCAGTTTATAAATATTTCCTTCCTTTTTCCTGTTGAATCATAAGTGCTCTAGCGATCTTCCGCCACCCGATATAGCGGCAACCTTGGTTATCGCCATATTTCGTCAGACCCGATTTCCCACCATCTTAAATTACCACAATGCATCGCCACCCCGCTGTTCGCCATCCGCCAGCGTAATTCATTCTCGGAAAATCATTTGAGCGTATGAAAAGCCCCTGTTTTACTGCCAAAACCATTTGAACAGAAATGCTGACTGCAGGCACTGTCTGACGTGAAGTAGATTACATTCGCGAAGGTTTGGTTTCTTTCATGATAATACCACTGTTCAAGTATTTTGTCTGGCTGATTTGGCAAACGCGGAAGTGAGCGGAGTTTAGGGCGTCACAGAGGTATTATTTGACATCTTATTCGTCGGCCTTTGGGCCCATCTTTGGAAGCCTTTTACGGCATATAGTTTTTAATAAGATGAAGTGAACACAAGTTAATCTTTTAACGTTTAATTAAAGGAAGGATTGTTACCTTCTTCTACCCGATGTATCCCTTCACCTCCTAATATTCTCATTTGTGACTTCACCTGTTTTAAAACACAGGTGTTCTCTCTCTCTCTCTCCGCAGGGGGTATAAAGGTTATGCACATTTGTTTTGGGTGTTGTAAACTTTATACTTGGGGTGTGACAGCCCTCTGGTCCCAAGTCGTGGGATTCTAGAGAAATTGGCTGCCAGTTCCTTTAGGTTCTCTCTCTCTCTCTTTCAGGAGGGCGGGTGAAGTCTGTTGTACAGTCCTGTCCCGTGGGTTACTAGGACCCCATCCCATCCATACTCTATTCTTTTAGCTTATGTTAAGGATGACCAATTGATGGTGCTTGGTTGTACTGCTCTTAGGTGAGAGAGCTTTACTGTCCAGCTGGCTGCCAGGCCAGCGGAAAGTCTCAGGCGTAGCTGCTGGATCTGGTGGGATATCCCTTGAACACTAGATTCTAAGAGTCTGGCTGCTTGTGAGTGACTAGTAAGAGTTAGTAAGGAGCTGCATCTCGTTGTCCCTCCTGGCGGGAAATCCGTGACGCCTGCGTCGCGAGTGTTTGCCAGTTGGTAGCTGTGACACGTTTGGGACTGTCCGGCCCTAGGGAGACCCTTGGTCGGTGCGGCAGCAGCGAGAGGTGTAGTCTTCTGGATGGGATGAACGTCACTTGCAGATAGCGGATGCGGCTTGCGCGGGAAGAATTCCCCTCCCCCTCCTTTTTTTATGTACTGGTCAGAACGTTTTCGATAGTTTTCATTGCTAGAACACTTTATCTTATTCAATGTACTCGGAGTTAGAAAAAAAAATAAGTTACAATGACTGGACCGCAGACTGAAGGCTGAGTGCGCGAGATGTGGAGTAAACCAGTGGGTGACGAACTTCAAAGAAGCTTGCTTCGAGAATATCAACCACTCCAGCATGTGTCGCTTTTGCGAACTCATGCAATTGTACGAGAAGCTAGAGGAGAGGGCCCGGCGGCTCGAGTCGTCCAGATCGGCTGTTGGAGGCGCGGCGGTCGCTGACACGGCTGCGCCCTCCACCCGAGAGCTTATTGATAGGATAGCCGCCCTGGAAAGGCGGTCCAACGGCGGACTGGACAGAGCTCGAGACCGCAGAGAAAGGGTAGAGGTGGAACCGGGGACCGGGGTGCAAAATCAGTGTCAGGAATCGCCAGCGACCAACGTGGAATGCACGGAACCGCGATGCAAGGTGGATGGAAGGGAGGGCGCAAAGAAGGGGCCGATAGAGAAAGGTGGGAAGGGGCCGATAAAGAAAAAGGGTGGAAAGGGGCCTACTGATGGCCAAAAGAAACCGAAGGATGTAGCTGCCAGTCGGGGTGGGTCGGGTGCTGTAAGTGCGACTGAGTCTAAGGGTGGCGACGGGTATCGAAAGGTATCGGGCAAGAAGGATGCGAATCCGAAACCTGAGACCCCGGTTGCTGCTGTCAGGACCTCCAACCGCTTTAGTCTCCTGTGCGCGAAGGAGGAAGACACCGTTTTGATTGGGGACTCACAGATCAGGGGCCAGGAGTACTTTGCTTCTGCAAACCGGGAGAGGAGGAAAGTAAGGTGCTTACCCAGGCGGGAAACGGCGCACTTAAGGAAGGAGCTAGAGAAGCTGCGCGTGGCTAGTCGGAGGACTGCAATCGTTGTCCACGCTGGTGGCAACGATCTATTCCTCAAAGGCGGTAGGGTAGGTTCAACCGAAGGGATCATCAACGAGATCATGTCTCTTGCGGATGATCTGAAACTTAAGACAGACAGGGAAGTGTTGATGGGTATTTTACCGCGGATGAATGCCAGTGACCATGAATGCCAGTGACCACGCGCTCAGTAAGGTCATTAGCATCAACAGAGGGTGCAAGACTTGTGCGTCCCACTGGGCGTGAGGTTTGTTGACCCCTTCGACGCGTTTTCTGGTAGGTGGGACCTTTATCAGAGGGATGGTGTCCATCTCAATGTCAAGGGTAAAAGTGTGCTAGACGCGCTAGGCGCACCTACACCGTATGGTGAAGTCAAGCCCGGATTGATGACGGGCCCCACCGGGGGGGAGATGATCTTGAGCCGCTGGCGGACGTACCTTCAACTGAAAGGTGCGTCCATGTACAGGTGGGTGACCCTCCTTTCCCGTTGGAGGGGGCTCAGGCTCCTGCGGAAGTTGCTCCCTCGTTGGTGAGGGGCTCTTCAACTCCCGACAGCCCTGGCTGTTCGGGAAACGGGTCGTGCTAGGGGGCGGTTAGAAGAGGGAAGGCTCCCTCCGTGCAGTGCTTTTTAATGCTAGGTCGATTAGGAATAAGTTTTACGAGCTGCAGGCGCTCTTAGCATCAGAATACCAGGATATCGTTGCTATCACCGAGTCCTGGATTCATACTGATCGTAGGTACTACGTTGGGGAGTTCGAGATTCCCGGGTATAGAATGTTTCACAAGGACCACACCCGTGGGGAGGGGGGGAGGGGTACTAATATATGTCAGGGACACGTTGAGTCCGGTTGATTGCCAGTTCCGATCGGAACGGGAGCTGCTTGGCGTCGACCTGAACCTGGGAGGGACGAACTATACGTTAATTTTGGTGTACAGACCTCCGCATCTCCTCCTCGAGGAGGATACAGCCCTGTACGCTGAACTCCGTAGCCTGCTAAGGGACAGGGTGTGTGTAGTTTTAGGAGACCAACTGTCGCGGCATAAACTGAGAAGACAGGACTGCTGATGCTGAAGGGAGGAGGCTAGTTGACTTTGCTGATGAGAACTTCCTCAATCAGTGGGTCAATGGGCCTACACGAGGCGAAAGCGTTCTAGACTTAGTATTCACGACCGAAGACAACGTCGTCACTGGCCTCACCGTTGACAAATCGTTGGGCGGGAGTGATCACAGTCTGATTAGGTTCTGTGTCTGCGTCCCTCGGCTGAAGCGTAGTGACTCTACTGTAAAGGCAGTAAGCTCGATCTACGGCGGCCGGACTTTGTTGGCCACCGGGATAGCGTAGGTGAGATGGGGTTAGAGGTCGGTGGCGATGTTGAGGAAGTATGGAATGCATTCCGGGACGAGTTTATGGTGCTGCAGTCTGCTGCCATACCCTAAAAACCGGTCACCTCTGCTTCAACGCAGCCTAAGTGGTTCAGTTGTGACATCGCTTCTGTTATCCGAAATAGGAAAGCTGCGTATAGGAGGGCGAAGGCCAATCGTTCCCATGAGAAGACTGAGTCGTATGTCCGCCTGTGCAGAGAAGTGAAGGCGAAGGTTAGGCTACCGAAACGTAACGAAGAACTACGGGTGGCAAGCCTCTGCAAGGGGAACCCTAAGGAGTTCTTCAGTTATGTTAATAGTAGAAAGCCCATTAGAAGCGGCGTTCTGCGGACCTCAGACGCGGACATCGCTAATGTGCTTAATGAGTACTTTGCGGGAGTGTTCACCAGGGAGGACACCCGCGTCATCCCCGAGCCAGGCGTCAGGCACGAAGGTGCTGGCCTGGATAGTGTTCGGTGTAACGCGACAGTCGTTGCCGATAGAATAGACAAACTGAGCGCGTTTAAGGCTCATGGGCCAGACCAGTTCCTCCTCAGAGTGTTGCGGGAGGTGCGCAACCAGGTGGCTCCCCACCTGGCTACAGTCTTCAACAAATCGTTGGAGACGGGCCAGGTACCTGGTGACTGGAGGGAAGCCAACGTGACCCCTATCTTTAAGAAAGGGGATCACAAAAGTCCAGGGAACTATCGTCCCATTAGTCTCACTTCGGTTGTAGGTAAATTATTAGAGGGAATAATAGCGGAAGGATCGTTGACCATTTGGATTCCTACAAGCTGCTTGGGGACTCTGAACATGGGTTTAGACGGCATAGGTCGTGTCTCACCAACTTGCTCGAGTTTTTCCACGTCATGTTGAGTGAGTATGATAATTGTAGGGCGATTGATATACTTCATCTTGACTTTCAGAAAGGCTTTGATAAGGTACCTCACCGCCGGCTAATGGCGAAAGTGCGCGCGCTGGGTATTGGTGGGGAAGTAGGTAGGTGGATTGAAAACTGGCTGAAGAATAGGCGGCAGAGGGTTGTAATTAAAGGGGCTAGTTCGGGTTGGGCCTCGGTCACTAGCGGGGTTCCTCAGGGTTCCGTTTTGGGGCCACTGTTGTTTATCATTTACATAAATGATATCGACGGTGGCATCGTCAGTCGGATCGCCAAATTTGCTGATGACACGAAGCATGGGGCCAATGTTGGGACACCCGAGGCGATCGAGCAACTGCGTGCGGACCTAGGTAGGATAGGAGAGTGGTCCGAAAAATGGCAAATGCCGTTTAACTTGGGTAAATGCAAGGTGATGCACATTGGCTACGCCAATCCCAAGTCGGACTACTCGATGTTGGGGAGTAATATCGAGGCCATTGATTTGGAAAAGGACTTGGGTGTGCTAATTAGCAGCGACCTTAAGTTTACGAAACAGTGCGTAGAGGTGGAAAAGAAAGCTCAGAAGTTGTTGGGTTATATGAGGAGGCAATTTCGATTTCGGAACAAGGAGATTGTGCTCTCTCTGTACAATTCCCTGGTTCGGCCGCACCTGGAGTATGCTGTGCAGTTCTGGTCGCCCACCCTCAGGAAAGATATTGAGAGGCTGGAGCGAGTGCAGGCGAGGGCCACAAAGTTAATCCCTTCCGTTAGACATATGGGCTACAATCGACGCTTCCGCGCCCTGAATTTGTTTTCGCTGGAAACTCGGAGGCTGCGCGGTCAACTCATCGAGGTTTTCAAGTTCTTACGCGGGTTCAACAATGTCGATTTTAGAAGCATGTTTAGTTTAAATGATAACCCAACTCGCAACAATGGTTGGGAGTTGGATTTGAAACGGTTTAGGACTACTGTGTGTGGGAATTACTTTACGTATAAGATCTGTGACACATGGAACAGGCTACCTTCAGAAGTTGTGAACAGTTCTTCTGTGGATCTGTTCAAGAAAAGGTTAGACCGAATCTTGCTCACTATTTGAGGGTGTATGAATTTTTCCCTGGCACCCGTTGCCATTGGTACCCACTCGGTATGGGCCGCAAGGCCTTTTGAGGTAATTCTTTTCCTTGTAACTCTCTCTCATGAATTGTTAGACCATTGTAAGGATTGTCATATGGTATGGACTCGGTGTAAAAGCCCTAGATGTGTAATCCTATGACGGAGGGGGCTTACAGCTTTACGTAGGAGCCGAATCGGTCTCCCATCCAAATACTCTCCGAACCCAAAGTCGCTTAACTTCACTGATCGATGATTAGTCTTGTTACATTCAACTGGTGTACAAAAAAAATAAATCATATGTTAAATATACCTTTATCAATTCATTTATTTCTGTCTTCCTAAATGAGCTTACTGTACTCTCTTTTCGAACTTAAAACTTGTTAGATCAGTGGTCGGGGAACAGGGGTAAATTACCCAAATGGGGTAAATTTAAAACTTTTGGGGGTAATGCGTGCGGTATGAGAGACACTTTGTGCTGATATTTTTTTCGTATATTTTTATTTTAGTTTGTTACATAAATGTGGCGTTATTCTAAATTTTAGAATATTACGAATTTACGTCCTGATTACGTCCTCAAATATATTTTGGGTAATACCAAAAAAGTTCGCCGACCACTGTGTTAGATCCTTTAGTCTTACTTTGAATGTTATATGAGGCCTGAAAAAATATGAATTACTAATTATTATTATTATTATTTATATACCAAAATTATTTTATTTTTTTTTCCGTTTACTTATAAGGTATTCTATCTGAAATATTAATTTAAAATTTATTTGAGTAGAAAGGAATGGGCCTATATATACATATGGTGATTCAAAAGTTACGTTACCCATCATGAAAGAGTCTCGTAATAAGGGACAATGTGTTGGAACCTTTCTTGCATCCAACAGTTGGTACTACTGGCATGTCACGATGACTCACCAGCACCGCCTGTAGAGTGCCGTGTCCTGCGCAACACCAGTTGTGTTTTGTTCTAAGTGGGAGCAGCATGCCGTTTTCTCAGGCGCAACGGGTTTTTATTACTGAACAGTACTTTGCAACGCGGTCTTATGCACAGGTGAAAGAAGCGTTTCACGGAAGATATCCTGATGCTCCTGTTCTTAAAAAGATGGCGATTTCACGGCTGGTTGTCCGTTTTCGTGAGACTGGAGGTGTACACGACAGGAAACGGAGTGGACGACCGTCTTTGTTAACTGAGGAAAAGCTTGAGGATGTGCGGGCACGGTTAGAAAGGTCTCCGAGAAAAAGTCTCAGGAAACTTTCATCACAGGCGCAGATGTCCTACTCCAGTGCACAGAGAGCTGTAAAGAAATTACACCTGCAGCCGTATCGTATTCGTGTGATAAAAAGAGTACGAGCTTGTATTCATGAACACGGATCATACTTTGAACATATGTTGTAAACATGAGCTGCTATTGTTGTGTAAACTCTGTATATGCGTTCTGTAATTCACGTAATAAATGTAAGTGTAAAGCCTGTAATTTACATGTAATAAATGTAATATGTAATCTGGGTAGCAGGACTTTTGAATCACCCGTTATAAAGAAATGTTATTTGGATTTAACAGCAAAAATAATAGAAATAAAATATTACTCTGGGTTTTTTCTAAGAAGGAAATATTTATAAACGGATAAGTTTTCAAGTTTGAGAAGAAAATTGTGGATAATAATAATAATAATAATAATAATAATTATAATAAAAACCCAGTCTAATAGACAGAGTTTATTTCCACAACAGTTTCGATACCCACTGGCATTCTCTTCTGTATCCACCCGAAGAGGATGCCAGTGGGCATCGAAACTGTTGTTGAAATAAACTCTGTCTATTAGAGTGGATTTTTATTATCATAATTTGACCTTCACGTAGAAA